>JAPWLS010001308.1:0-107765 GCA_028551675.1 Tineola bisselliella
CCATGTGTGTAGAAAAGAGAATTGTCTTCATCTTCGAAATTTTTCAGGCTCAACTCCTCATCAATGAGCCTGCATGTTAGGTTGCTAATGGTTTGCATGGCCGGATTTAGTGAGAGCCATGCTTGGCGAAAATTTCTATATTTTATTGGTAAAGTTGAGATTATTTTAGTTATTACGGCCTTTTCACTGACCGTTTCTCCATTTTCGTTTAGTTGTTTGACCATACTTTCAATTTTCGCAATATGTTGTGCGATATCATCCGTGGGTGACATTTTGTACGTGTAGAACTTTTCTTGCATTAATAATAAATTAAGTTCAGACTTATGTTCATAAATATTCTCCAATTTTGCGAAGATCTCCGCCGTTGTCTCACAGGTCTCAATTAAACTAATTTGTTTGTAATCTAAGGCCTGTGTTAAAATGAACATTGCGGTCGCGTCATTCTTAACCCATTCTTCATTCTTTTCTTGCTCTTCATTCACTTTCATATGCGCCGCTAAACCCTTTGCCTTGAGTGCACAAATTATTTGAAACTTCCATTGACGGAAATTATTCACATTTCCATCAAACCGATCGACACAAAATTTTTCCATAATTTTTGTTTATTTGTTTTCCCTTTTTATATACTTCACTTATTAACTATAACTGCTCCTCTCGTAGACTTTTATAAGCATTAACTGGGCCCATAACCTATTGAAAATGATACGAGGGATTTCTATTCACCATACTGTTTATTGACAACTGACAATTAAAATTATCTTAAAAGGTTGCATAGCCAACCTTTTCCAACAAATACAACATATCTTCGTTCGTAGTCGATAAAATTACTGATAATTTACCTACCGTGTTAGTTGATGTCACCGCTTTACCCTTTATACAAGGATTACCGCTCGCAGACGAATCGTTCGCCAAACCTGGCCCGATTGATGCTCTCATTGGAGCCTCTATATTCCCGCATCTTTTAGTTCCAGGCGTAATTAATTATAATCATAATAATTGATCGTCTCAATGTTTCGCCGTGCAGACCGAATCTATTGAAACTATATTGAAACGATTCTGGGAGATGGATGATACTGTAGTTAGTGTTGATTCCAAATCTCAAGCGTCACAAACCGCAAACGAACTTATTAAATTATGACCTTTTGACCTTGTAAAATTGTCCAGTAATTCACCCGCAATTGTAAATACTATTCCCGCTTCACATAGAGTCTCTGAGCAACACGAATTTGATAGATCAACAGATGGCAAGGTTCTTGGTCTGTTGTGGTCTAAGTCTATTGATGAAATTAAATTTAATGTAAGCCCTCCAAGTGGTGGGTGCAGCAAGCGTGCGATATTGTCAACTGTTGCACGTTTGTGGGACCTTATGGGGTTTGTTGCCCCTGTCGTTCTCTATGCAAAGCTCCTCATAAAAGAATTATGGACATTCTTCCGCGTCATGTATGTGACATTTGGAAGCAATTCTGCTCAGAGTTACCGCTACTTAATGAATTTAAAATACCGCGATTTTTAGGCGTTGTCCAGAATGGTGTCGTCCGTTTGCTAGGATTTGCTGATGCAAGCGAGCGAGCCTATGGGGCAGACGTTTATATGCACGTTATCGTTGATGATAATATTACGGTTAGATTAGTGTGTGCAAAATCAAAGGTCGCGCCAGTGAAACCAATGTCGATCGCTAGGCTTGAGCTGTGCGCTGCCGAATTATTATCACGACTATTTCGCCGCGTCCATGATACTTTTAATTCTCGATACAATATTACCGCGCTTTACGCTTTTACTGATTCTAAAGTCACACTTTGCTGGCTTAATTCCGCGCCTCATATATGGCAGACGTTTGTCGCCAACCGCGTCGTTAAAACTATTGAAAATATTCTAACGTATTTTGACGAAAATTATAATAAAAAACATCCTATTGTTTTACCGCGTCGTGATTCCACAGTAATCTCTAATATTGATTACTACCACCGCAAATACTTTCACGCTGGTCCAGAGTTGTCCTCTGCCAGTTTCTTTGCCGCTCTTAAACGTTTTCTTTTGCGCCGTGAACCCGTAAAATGTATGTACACTGATAATGCGACCTATTTGGTCGGTGCCCGCTCTTACTTACGTGAACTTTATAAGTTTATAAATGAAAATCGTTCTAAATTTGAAGAAGTCCTTTCTGAAAACCGCATCAACTGGAAATTTATACCCGCCGCGAGTCCACATTTTGGAGGTTGTTGGGAGTCGATGGTAAAATTAGTTAAAAAGCATCTTTTTAAAACGGTGGGTCAGCAAATTCTTTCGTATGAAGAATTGTTAACATTAACAACACAAATTGAGTGTTTAATCAACTCGAGACCTCTAACGGTTCTCAGTGCGGACCCGTCTGAACCTACAGCTTTGACTCCTGCGCATTTTCTCCACACCGCACCTTTATTTTCATTACCGGCCCAAGAGATAGGTTCGGCTCCAGAACGTATCTTGGAGAGACACTTATTAATTGATAAATTGGTACAATCGTTTTGGAAGCGATGGAGAATAGAATATCTACATCAGTTACAAACGAGGGTAAAGTGGAATACCCCGTCGTTACCAATAAAGGAAGGGACTATCGTCATAATTAGAAATGAAAATTCTCAAACTTTATCGTGGCCCCTGGGCATTATAATCAAACTCCATCCCTCTAAGGATGGACTTATCCGCGTGGTCACAGTCAGAACGGCAACAGGCACCTTTGTACGCCCTGTTGTGCGACTGTGTCCTCTGCCATCACAATGAGCTGATGGTAGTTTTAATTGTAAATAATATTCCGCGTTTTAGTTTAATTTATTTATTTTTAAAGGCGACCCTTTAAGGCCGGGGGGATTGTTACGGCCATATTCCCATATTTCCGCATTTATATATTTATTATTATTTATTTATTATAAAATACCCGCTCACACACCAAAAAGGTTGGTCTTGAAAGAAAAGAAACTTCAAGAAGAAAAAATACTGTCAAATATGAAGTGTCAGAATATGGACGTCGAAAGTGAAAAGTGAAGTGAAAATATATAAGAAATTCCGCATATATAAGAATTCCGCATCTATTAATATAAGCCGCTATATACGTTCCCGCGGGAAGCTCTGAAGCCACCAAAACAAGTAAGTGTGTGAGCTTCCTATATTCCATCCCGCATTATATAAAATCCCATAAAAAATACAGTCCACTTATATATCCCGCTCCCGCTAATAGAATACACCGCGTATGAATTTTTTTTCTGAAAATGATGACTATTTATTTAAGAAACATTTATTTATATTAAATACAAAAATTAAAAATTCGAAAACTTCTTAAATTAATTTCAGAAATAACTCGATAAAATAAACTCGTCGCCACGGCAAGCGTCGCCACACTGTACACTCTTACTATATATAGACTGTATATATACTTTAGTATAGCGTGCAAGCGGCAAGGGTCGCCACGCCAACGATCCGGTTTATACCCGCGCCAATAAATGTTTCACATCAAAAACTGATTTATATGTATTTATGAATAATCATATTGCAATGTAATATTTAATTGGAATATTTGTATGTAACCTTATGATCTCCCTTTGGTAGGTATTTTTTGCAGTATTTTAGCCCTAGTGTTCCGCGGAACACACTTTGAGAATGGCTGCTATAATGAATTGCCGATTAATATAACTAATATTAAAAATATTATCAAAATTAATTAGAAACTGAAAAAGCATATAATAGGTTTGAGTGTCTTGTGATGGTGTTGTCAATATTCTAGTATAATAAGATGTATTTAGTCTAAGTACGTTATGTTTATTTATAATTTATTTTTATCTCAATTAAGTGAATTTATATAATTCTTTTTGAGGAAATAAATGTCTTAAATCCTATAGCTAGATTAACTAATTTAAAAGACATCGTTTCAAAAGGTCAAGTCATCGAGACTTGAAGAAAAAACTTGCACACTAACATGTAAAGCTCTGAAAAGCGTGAATATACTTTAAAGCTATTCATACATGCTGAAGTAGATAGGTGCACTGTACAGCCTATTCATGTTGAGTCACAAGCTTTTATGAAACGACTTTATTCATAGATGAGATTCTGTCTGAAAAACATTTTTAATTTCCTTTTTTTTTTGTATATCTCTGTACTATCTATTTATCATATGCAGTATAGTAAGAACGTGTGCTGATGTCGCTACCAGCTCATAGATGGCGCTGTCTAAAATATAACACACATTTTATATTTTTATAAGAATATCTATAGTTAAGGCGAGCAGTGTATATACATCACAGATAACAATATGTTGAAGTGGGTACATTAAAAACGTATTCACATGTGATCGCGTCTACTTTTAACGTTCGTTAGTGTTGGCTTTGGTGATTCGTATTCAATGAAGTAGATATATATATATATATATATATATATATATATATTTTATTATTGTTATAAATACTTTTTTTAAATATATAATTATTGTATTGTTTTTAATTTTATTACATCACGGCTCACACTGACAAAGGTTAGCTGGTATTTTATGCAATAAAGAGTTTTATGATTATTATTAATAATCTATTCACGCCCTCGGCCACATATGTGGACGTTTAGTTTTTATTTATTTTTTCACTACAGAATCCTCCAATAAGAGAAGGAAACTGATAATGGTTATTCCATTAAACATTTCTCGTCATAAAAAATCGTTCCTGAGGAGGTTAAGTAATGTTTATCTAAAAGGAAGTCGATTTTGTTTTCTGGACTTTCCTAGGTTATCCTAGGATAAAATCTAGATTACCAACTAATAAATGAGTTCTAAACCATGTCTGGAAAAAAATACACTAAGAAATAAAATGATAAAATACACAGTGGGTTTGCGTGACATGTCGCAATATCATTTCAGTGTTAAGTGTTGCCAGGAAAAAAACAAGCTTAATAATAAATGTATGCTTACTTTGTGAAAATTTACGATTTTAGGGAGCATAAAAACGTTTTTATGTTTCAGCGGTCACCACTTTATAAAATAAGCTGGCGTTTTTAATCTTATTTTAAGATCAAGTTTGTTTAAAATATTTTATGTACAATAAATACAGATATACTCATAAAATAGTATATATAGTAATAGTATTACTATAGTAGTAGCATTTATAGTAGTAGTAGTAATAGTATAAAATAATATTTAAATACTACAAGACAATTTTAAGATCAATCTTTAAGAAATCTTTGAAAGAATATTATCTCACTTTCTAGTATTTATGTATATGTGTATTATAGTATTATTATTGTTATTATTTATATATATATGTGTATGTATATGTGTAGTTAATATGTTTATCTATATTTGTATCTATTTGTACCTCCCGCTATTTCTCTTCTGCATTGCTCCAAATCTAAAAGTTGGTTGCCTGGAAGAGATCGCTTCTTAGCGATAAGGGCGCCATCTCTTTACTCACTTACTTGTATTATTTTTTTTCTGTTTTACTAAGCAATAAATAAATAGACAATATAGCCGATTAAATTCATGCAACCTACGTACTATAGATTATAAATAGATGGTATACAATTTTTGGTTCTTCAGCACCTGTCCGCCCTGAAACTTGACACGGGTATAGCCAACGGCGGTTAAACGAATAATGAATTTGAATTGGGTTTACATTTGTACATTATACATGTTTGGAAAATAGCTAACAGGAATTGTTATATTCAGAATTTTGTTTCTAATTAGTAGTCTATCAATAAATATTGTATTGTCACGACGAACGATTTGCCTACCGAAGCTGCGAGTTCATACTGACCTGAAGAATCACCTGGGCTCCTCGCCTACCAAGAAACCACTACCTCAATTCGCTCAACAATTCAGCAGCAACTGCCCTTATCAGCCCTCTGACAAGCCTTTTATCACCTTTGTTTCAAACAAATTCCTTATTCTAGATATATTCAAATTAAAACTGACAATTATCTTTGACAGTTGTACAAAAACTAACTTAACTGTCAATGTCATCCTGTCATTGACAGTTAGGAATCATAAAAGACTACACAACAAATAAATATCGGATTTCAAATACGACTTGAAGATAGGTAGCTATTTTCAGACACAAGTTCAAAATGTTTGATATTAGGTATCATATTTTTCAGTGGTAAAATACCTATTTTTTAAGACTCATGTTAAATTTAAACCGATATCAATGAGCTGAAATAACTACAGTGATACTGTTATGTTTCCAATTATGAACCGAAATTTCTAAAGCAAAAGGACGTTATTAGTAGAAATAAAAATAAAAAGTAATGCCTATAATAAAAATATTAGTAAGTCTGGTCCTTATATAACCAGGCGACAGAAGCTTCCACTATGCCGGCTTCAGGAGATGAGTTTACAATATAGTGTATGCTGATCTCATTTACCTGACTACTTTCAGGCTACTCCTGAAATTTAATTATGCTAGTTTTAACATTTAAAAGTGTTGATGTACTTCAGGACTGACAAATATATCTCAAAATTGTGTTTATACATCTATATATACATAAAAATGAATGTTTGTCTCTATGTCCTTTATAGAATCGTAAACTATGCATTTGATGATGTGATGATCTTTAGCAAAGCTGTTGTGCATGAGCCCAGGAAGGTTTCTAAGTTGGTACGACCAATTTTCGACAGATGGCGCTACTGTCATTCCAATGAATTTCATATACAGTTCATGATAGCTCACATTGAACAGACAATATTGTCGTCAAATGAACAAAATCAATAAAATGACTCGAAATGAATTAAATATTTGTGTAATGTCTTTCCTTCAAATTTATTTTAGTTGGTGGCGTATTAACGCGCGCAGGGTACAGTTAGTACTAACATATAGTATAAATAAAAAGCTACTATTTAGTTACAAGTTCATCAAAGGATAAATATTATGTAGTTGACTGTACATACATATTTCGAAATACTATACAATCTTAAAACTTATACAGTATCTGAATGGACGTCAGTGTTAGAAGCTCTATTGGAAAAGCTAGTTTATTCATGTGGCGAGATTGCGAGTGATAGGTGAAAGCCAGTGGGTGATTCAGCTCTTTTATGTCTTGGGGTTGTCTAACTCGTTTGCGATAAGAACTCACCTGTACATGTAAACTAGATAAATGAAGGTTATAACATTAAGTAATCAAAAACGAATGCGATAGTAAACCTTTAAATGTATTTTAATTAGTTTCAGGTACTCAATAGACTCGTAGATTCCAATTGGAACACGTGGACTTATCAATATAAAATTATATTTAATAATACAATATGCAGCAACTGTAATAGCGGCTTGTTCACTTCAACAATATATATAATAATATTAATTACTAGATATTTGCTAATTAATATTTGTTTTATACAAGTTTTAAAATGTAAAAACCTATATACAGTAATCCCCCCTATTACACGGTGCTCTTACAACGCGTTTTCATATTACGCGTGTTTCCCTCATATAACGCGGGGATTTCACATCTTATATTTCTGCAATGTGAAAAGTTTAAAATATGTTTCGTTCTTAAAAAAATATGTTATAAGTAAAAGTTTTTTCTAGCGCAAGCTCCAAGACACGTGTAACGATATTGATATGTTTAAAGAAAAATTCTTTACGCATGATTTAACAATTTATTGTTGTTGAATATAAAATATTAACGCTGGTGTCTATTTATATTTTAAATACATGCATTTTTATTAGGAAACACATCCACTTGTTTCATGAGTACTCGAGACCCACAAATTTGAGGCGAAATAATTTTTTGGCGGAGGATTCAAGCAAATTACATATGGTGAAGTCGGGTCCGTATAACATGTCAATAAATTTTTTTAATAATATTGTGCCGAGAGTTCTTAAACGAGATGAAAGCCTAACACAATTTAAAAATAAATTAAAAGCATATTTGATTTTAAAATGCTTTTATTCAATTGACGAATACCTCAATGATTCGAAACAGTAAATGAAATTTAGTTTATTAATTTAAATTGTTTATTGTTATTATTATTATTTAATTTATATTGCTGTGCCCTGACCGGGTGTCACATTTGACACTGAATAATATATGACATCTGAAATAATTGTGACATGCAATAAAGACATTGGAATTTGAATTTCAATGTCTTTTTACGGCTTATTATTAAGTTTGAATAAATTCACTTAAATAATCTCAAACATTATTATTATAAATAGTTTAATAGTAAGATAATCAAAATGAATGTCTTTTAAAAGTATTAAATGCAGCTCCTCTATCAAATGTAACTCAGTTGTATAAGGTTACAAATTCACATCACTAACCTTAAGGCCCGTCGAAGCAATCTCTCGTCGCTGGCTTTTGACTTTTCTTCATTATATAGACAAGGCTTAAGTGCTGTCTACACGTAAGGCCCTTTATTTATGTGCTATTAAAGGCGTACTCATGAATAAAATAAACAAAATAATGAGAAAGAGTATCTCTTGTGCTATATAAAACAATTGAGGTTTGTATGTGCGATATATATGTACTAATACGATATATATAGCGGGTGATTGAGTTGAACGTTTAGAGCCTTGTTTTTTATATCAAACTTCAGTTGTTTTGAATTATACTAATATTATCAATACAAACATTCGTGTAAATCACCCGGTATATGAATTTCTATGTAAAAGATTCTCAGTACAAGTTTGTTTCAAGAATATTGTACCTGACATAATGTAATGAAGGAGAAAATTAAGTGTACGATATAATCGTGTTTTTTTAGCATCTGGGGGGCTACTCAGGCGCACGAACTTCGGACTAAAATGCGAGCGTTTCCTACTCAGGAACGCTTGTGGACCCGTAATCATTCACGAAATTACGTGAATACAGTGACGTCACGACGGATAGGTTACTCGAGTATTATTTTGTGGACATTTGACATTCACGTAAGCTATAGAGGTGACGAACCTTCAGATATGCCTGAGTAGCCCCCCTGAAACGGGTTTTGAAGTCTTCGTAATTGAAGGAAAGGGATTTTGTTTTCTTTTTTTAAAAATATACTTTTCTTTAATATTAAAAATGTGCTTCTTTATTTCAGAGTTGAGGAACTCATTAACTTTATTTTTGTAGTTAGAAAAAGTTTCTCCAATGATCTGGTTAGGAGTTAGAATTCATGAATTTATTAACTGTACTGGGTTCGGGCAATATAACTTCTGTTTTTTTTTGGAGTAATTTTTTATTATATACAGAGTGGGGCGCGGGAACTTCCCACATTTAAAAAAATCATAATTATTTTCGGTGTGCAAATTTAGGGCAACAAGATCTACACAAAAAAAATCTCACATAATATTCATTTACCTCTATATCTCATCCTATAGTAAATTTGACTGCAGCTCATCATTACTAATAGGAATTTAAACAGAATCTTGCACTGTGTATTCATCTTAACCAGAAATCAACCTTTCGGCTTATATTATAAAATTGTATTTCCTTTTAGAGATGTAAATCACTGTGTAAGTACTGGCTATAAATCCCGGATTATCCCGCCAAATGGTCGGTTAGGATGTGATCGTTGCGGGTAACACTTAATGGGTGAGGCGGTTGATGCATATAAATTAACCAAACTAAATTATTATACAACTTCATGGGCATTTATAGGTCAACTCACGATGACATGTCAGTCAGTTACGAGAGCAAATGTCAATGAAAAAAGCATACGCGACTGACATCTTATATAAGTACTTATGTTTACCAGTAGGTATACAATAGGATGACAATGCTCCTTACAGCAGCTAGTCTTCTACATCATAGTAGATTTATTATATATAATTATGACATTAGTATAGTGGACAATGCCAGTATACAGCAACTAAATATATATATTTATATTTGTATTAGTATTGACGGGTAAAAGCGCTCTATTGGAGCCCATTTACAAAGTAAATAAATAAATAAAAAAAATAAAATAAACGGTGTGACATCTATACAACGAATGAATAATAGACTAAGTATAGACGCAAATTAGCTCACATATTAAAAAAAAAATGAAATTCCTAATTTAAATTCTGTTCGAAATTTATTTTTTATTTCTTGAATTTATTCTTTTGTTTTTTCTTTTTTCAAAATGGTGTGAACTTCATAATAGGATAAATCTCTCTTTAAATCTTTATCAATGAATTAGTTTATTTCTTAGGGTTTTTAAATAAATAAATAATGAATTTCTAACAAAAATGTTAGACGCACACGTCACGCATATATTAATAGTCGAATTCTATTGAATTGTTTTTCGTTTTTGATTTTCTAAATAAAAGCCGTGAAGTTGCAATAAGTAAATCTGTTTCATATTGGGAAGTAGGAAATTCTAGACAGCTCCTGCCGAATGTCTGTCTCATGCCGATAATATGTCATGCCTCGACGATTGAGGCCAAGTAACTCGAGAAACGAGTTTTATTTATATACTAGCTGTCGCCAGCGACTTCGTTCGCGTAGTAATGCAGATATAAAGTACTACGAAGTTTAAATTTTAACATGAAAAAACAGTTATTGTGACATAACTGTAATAGTTAGACATATGGTATCGCACACTTTTTTTGTAGATATTGATGTCCTCTATAAAACTGTAGTACATCACTTTGCTCTATTGTTAATAATACGCAATATAATGTTTTTTTTTTCACAATTTTGGTTACATTATTGAAATTTTCATATGGATCCCAAAGGTTTTTGAAAATGTTCTATAGCCTATGTTCATCAGGGATAATGTACGATTCCAATGGTGAAAGAATTTTTCAAATCGGTCCAGTAGTTTCGGAGTCTATTCAATACATACAAACAAACAATCAAATGTTTCCTCTTTATTATATTAGTATAGATAGATAATGTTGTCATATAATGTTCGGTTATACTTGGCTATATTAAGTCGAAAGTATATTGGTTAAGACTACCCACTTTTAGGAATTAACCGATTTTTAAGATAGCAACTTTTGATAATGACATTAATTTAAAAATAAAATCGACGGTAAGCCCTACTTCCCTACTAATATTATAAATGTGAATGTGAGTTTGTTTGTTACGTTTTCACGCAACAACTACTTAACCGATCATCATGAAACTTTGTACACATATTTTTGGAGGTACTGGAAGTAACATAGGATACTTTTTATTTAAAAAAATATTTTATTTTTTACTATAGTTTCCAATTGACTATAGTAAAATATTGAGTATAGTTCTATTGAAATGATATCTGATACTTATTTAATGACTTACTTATTAAATGCGAGCAAGGCCCCGGGTAAAAGATAGTAATATTTTAAAGAGGAAAGATTTGTATGTTTGTAACGAATTGGCTCAAAAACTACTGGACCGATTTCAAAAATTCTTACACCATTTGAATACTGCATTATCACTGATCAATATAGGCTATATAAATTACAGAAAAAAAATAAGGATTCTTACTAAAACTACAATAATGTGCATACACTGGAAAACTATTGATGATAAAACAAAAAAATGTTCAAGGGTGTGATAAGCATTTTCCGTTGACTGAAATATGAAACATCATTAAACTGCATAGTACTTCATATCTTCATTACTACGCGAACGAAGTAGGGGGCAACAGCTAGTTTCTTATAGTCTGCTTCTCGTCGTACGTCTTTCCGATGAGCAAGTGCCTATGCAACTTTGTTATATGAAGGCTTTTATTCCTGGTGGTAATAAATATTTTCTGAAATCATCGAACCAAAAATCGTTATATTTAAATATGAAAAGTTGTATGCAGCAACGGAGCTTCATGCCATAAGATGCCTCAATATTTCACTGAAAGCGTCTTACATGATATACGGTACAGAAAAGCAAATTTAATTTTACTGTATATTGTTTACCAGCGTTCCTGTAACAATGTGGCCTGAAATATTTATTCAGACAATTACTATTCGGAAATTTATTATAACTTTAATGTAGGCAACTTTAAACGTACATTATAATTAAAAAATATATTATAATATTTAAGGAAGGATTTTTGTATTTAATGTTGTATAGGTAGCTATATATATATTTTTTATATACATAGTATTGGACATTTTGGCGTAATAGGTTACTGATGGTGATATGACCTACATCCCCACTAATATTATAAATGTGAATGTGAGTTGGTTTGTTACGTTTTCACGCAACAACTACTTAACCGATCATCATGAAACTTTGTAGACATATTTTTGGAGGTACTAGAAGTAACATAGGATACTTTTTTAAAGAAAATAAATTATTTTTTACTATAGTTTCCAACTGACTATAGTTTCAGCTGTTTGGAATCATATTGTTTCATTTCTATTGAAATAATCTCTGATACTCATGTAATGACTTAAATGCGAGCGAAGTCGCGGGTAAAAGGAAGTATAGAATAAAGTGCTTGATAATTACTGCCATTTGATTCTAACAAAATGAACTGCAAGGAAGTCAGTTAAGATAGTTCTTCTTAAAATCCGCTTTCAAAGGTCGTTAATCACGGGTTTTGTTTTAAAAAAAACAACTGAGGACTGTTTCACACTTTTTACTTTTCATGTATTTTACTGCAGTCGCTTGCAGTTCAAGATATTTATGTGTTCATGCCTTAACTTTCTTCGTTTGAGAACTAAATCGATTTCTTTTAAAAGATTTGTATGTTGTAAAGAAATAAATATATGTATGTATAATAACATATAATATGTTTATATTAATGATTTTAAAAGGTTTTTTTTTATAATTTTGTTCTTCGTCTTCTTTTATAATTGGCCTCAGATATCTATTAAAGAAAATTCTGCCAATGTCGAATATTCGGGCAGCAGCCCAATAAAAAATAATAAAATTTTAATTCACACGTAAAACCTCATATCAAAAATCTTTTCCAAAAAAAATAAATATATACAATTTTGCTATTATTAAAAAAAATACAACCTATCAAATTACTGGTGTTTTTAGACGTCAAAAATACATCAATGATAATGTTGTCACAAGAAAAATAAATATATACTTTTTTTTAAATAATTCATTTATTTTAAGTTATACTTGCCTAATATACAAATTTTATATAATATAAACATAAAAAATACAACAGTGTGTATAAACCGCTAACATGTAATTACCCCCCAACCTAAGGCTTGATCCCTTTGCCTTAAAATAGAATAACTAACCTGTAACTCTTCATACTTCGTTTTTCCTTCTAAAATATTATACAAACCAAGTGTATATAATATTGAGAGCAGGCAATAATTAATACTTCTTTATAAGTCCTAACATAAAATAATAATTAATTAATGAAAAACAAAGTCTCTCTCGCGTGAAACTTTACAAATACAAAGACACCGTTCAAAGGAAGTTTATTATAATACAAGTTTATTTTGTTATTCTGTTGAACGTGATTCTTTCTGAGTTATTCTTAACCTTTTGCAACTTATATTCTCGATTCAATTAAACTTAGAGGTTGTTTAAAAATAAAAACAGAATCTATATGTGACAATTTTTTTTTGAAATCACTATATCTTGAAAAGTAGATGTCTTAGGTGGGCAGTGTAAACGACAATTTTGTTCAGGATGTGAATTTATGTACAAGTTCAGAGGCCGTAGCCGAAGGTAAAAACACTAGTTAATATATTAAAGCTAAGGAAGAATGTACCTACTAACATTATATTGTACAGGCTATGATTGGCGAGCTTATTGTGATTTCTTCTCGTCTCGTAGATCTTAACCATGCGCAAGAGCATAATTGGCTTATACGAAATAAAGATTTTAGTTTGGATTTTATAAATATGTCACTGTTATATAAAATACATGTGTTCTATGTTTGTGTTATCCTTGTTCAGAGAATCCTAGTCTGGGGCCAGGGAATTGTATGTATATGAACATACTTTTAGCTATAAATATTTTCCTCCACATTTTTTATTGCTGGATACGACATATGACCTCCAGTGGGCTGATGTAAAGTTGCACTGGGGGTCCATGAGCGCTGACGACCAGAAACCAAGTATTTCCAGTCGCCATCACTATGCCGGCCCCAGATATATTTGTATAGATATTTTGAAATGTAAATTATCTGTTTATAGCAGGAGGTGTGTTTGGCGAAAATCAGAAGTAAATTCCATAGATTTAAGTCTTATAATAAAATTTTCAAGTTAAAATCAATTTCTGAAATAGAGTTTAACGTCCCTTTGTATATTTCGACAAAACAATTTCATATCTTTAATATTATTAGTAACTTCTTTGGACTTATTGTTTCCGAGTCGTAGTACATTTAGTACGTAACTTTAACTTGTGGTTTCAATTCATACAAATGTCTATTTTATATTAGATCACGGGCTTCTATGGCGTAGTGGGTTGATTCCCGGTCCCATATGTTTAATTGTATGTATTAATTAATATTAAATTTTAGCTACTGAGGTGGATTTAATTTCACGTAAACACTGAACTTGTATTTAAAACACACAACACTTGTATTTAAAAATCTTCATGGTTTTTAGGGTTTAATGTTTAATATTTAGCTTCAGTGGATGTATTTAAATAAAATTTAATATTTTTTAAAATAATTTATTTGTAAATAATTAACTATTATTTCAAAGTTTAAAAAACACTTGGAAAAAATCATATGAGATCATGAATCAGTAAGAATAAATAAAATTATTTTAAAAAATCATCAAATTAACTAATTAGAGTAATTCAAAAATTTTAGTTTCTCAAAACCTGAGAGGTCACCACTTCAGTAGTTAAAGGTTAATAAAATATATTACACTAATTTGAAGTCAGGGTATTAAAAATGAAGTCGTGAGCGTATGTCGCCTGAAAGCTTGTGAGACATGGAAACCATGAGTTATAAGGGAAAGTTTACATGATGAAATAGCTGGTCGCGTACAACGGACAGAACAGAACCTTCAATCTAACTTTATAATTGGAGGTGATTAGTTTAAGCGCATAGGAAAGTTTTGATTGATCCTACTTGTTTGGATCTGACAATTGGTAACCCTCAGGGTTTTTACTGGGACACATTTCCTTTCACTTCTTAGCTAGCTGTTCATTTCAGCTTAGTGACCTTCTATTATTTTTAAATTGCTTATGTTTAATGCAAAAAAATAAAATTATCTATTTCTTAAATTAATTAGTATTAAAATAAGATAAAGGTAAATGCTAATACAGTAATACCCGGCTTTACGCGACCCCGTTATGCGCGGTTTCACTATTCAAATTTCGCGATCAATTGCCCCGCATTACGCGAAAGAGTGCGTATAAACATAATGAAGTCATCAACTTCTCTATAGTCGCGGGAATTTCAGTTAACGCGATTTTTTCCGGAACGTATCCCTCGCGTAAAGCGGGGCATTACTGTAATCCGATTTTTTTTTTGTCAAAATGTAGTTTTACACTAAAAAGCAAAGCGCCTTAATCGTGTTTCGAGATCAACTTCTAAAAAAATTATTACCTACAAGTATGGGTGTTTAATTTTGAAAAATAAATAAATAGATAGAGAAAATAGAACTATTTAACCTAACATTGTACTAGACGAAAGCTCCAGAAACACAAAAAGGTTAAATTATGCATGCGGAAAACCTGACCTCTTTTTTGCGCGGCTAATTTGTAACAGCTTTTGTACGACCCGAGAAAAATTACTAACACTAGTAAGTGACAAGGGAAGGACGTGAAAGGGCTCGGATTCTTTGTTCTATAATAAATTATTTCATTATAAATGTTTTAACAGATGAAGAGAATATGTATGTATTTACTTTCTAAATGTGACTTCAGGATATATAATATGTAGAGATGTGCCGATTATGACTTTGGCTGACTAGCCGACTAGCCGATTAGTCGGTTGTAAATAAGCCGACTAGTCGGCCGACTAATCGGCCAAGCCGACTACGGTTTAGGGGATTCCCGTGACGCTTCGTTTACAGCTGATTCGCTGCAATTTCAGTCACTACTGACATGTGGACAAATATAAATAACAAAAAAAGTTTTTTGAGTTTTACAGCTCACTAGTTTGACGATAGTTTCAAATATCGTCACGTAGAATTGCAATATATGACATTAAATATTATGTTAATTTGTTTTCTAATTAAGATACTAATTTTGTTTGATAAATGTCATCAATATATTTTCTTTACAAGGAAGTAACACATACATTTTATTGAGAAATAGACACAAAGTAAGAAGCCGGATAGTCGGCGCTTTTTGCCGATTAGTCGCCGACTAGTCGCCGACTACGATAGTGGCCGGATAGTCGGCTTTACCGACTAGTGGCCGACTAGTCGGAACATCTCTAATAATATGACATTAACACTATATAAAAAAATTTACATAGGTCCTTCTTGCGACTGACAATACAGAATTTACGAAGACCTCGGAAAGGTATATATCAAGAAGAAGTTATAAGAAACTCGTCAATCATAGCATGTTACAATATAATCTTGTAATATAATTTAATTAAATGACTTATAAATGAATTATTATAAAACTAAATGAAATTTCAGTTACAGGACAAGACAAAACACGATTATAAGGACAGTAAAGACAATGTTAAGGCTTCAAATAATATTATTACAATTACAATTTACAATTTAAATGTCATGAAAATCAATAACAAATAAAAAAAAATAGGTTTTTCAATTCAAGTATTATAAAAATACTAATACTTTTGCCGTCGGAGCCGGTTGCGAGCGACCTCTGGACTTTTACATGGAAAGTTTTTCAAAAAATATATCCCTGAAAACTTCAATTCCTGAAAAAAAAAACACCCCTAAGACGTCTACTTTACGAGATATAGCAATTTAAAAAAATCCTGAATTTTTTTCAGATATATTAAGGATATATTTTAGGATAATAACATAGGACATCATAGTTTCAGGTGACCTTGAAGTTGTATTCCTAATTATACTTCCGTTAGTACCATAAGAATATTGAATACTATGGTATGTAATTTTTCATTAGAAAAATATACCATGTTTGTGTATGTCCTAACTAATAACTTTAGCACTTTTTACATAATGAAATGAAATGAAATTAAATCCATAGGCACTAAAGGCGTGCACTTGCTGATCGTTAAACTCTACCGTGACTTCGGAAAGGCGTATGGCGAGAAGAATATCACAAGAAACTCGTCAATCATAGCCTGTACATAAAGTAATAATAATAAAAAAAAACTGAATTTTAATTTGGAAAAAAAAGTGAATAACAATTTATAAATCATATTACACAGTGGTTACAATAAATGTCAAATTAATAACATATATGTATATAAAAATATTTTTAAAAAATTAAATAAAAAGATATATAGCTACCTATACAACATTAAAAAAAAACAAAAATACAGTAAAAAAAAAATCCTTCTAGTAAGCCAATAGTAAGTCAAGCTCAAACACTAGTTTAACCACGCATTTCCATCGCTCATATAATCAATAATTCTGTAATAAGCCTTTTTAATCCAGTGTAAATACACTTTTCCTTGCGCAGATAAGCAAGAAAAGGCTACTACAGTAATTAAACGCTATTACAAAACAAAAGAAGCAAGAAAACAATGGCGTGCGACTGAAACAAAACAGTGTCTCATATTTGTCTCGTAGTCGCGGGGCGTGTGTCATGAAATACGACCCAAGGGTACGAATTTAATAAAGCCACTATGCATTTTTCTTCATGCACTTTTTCACTTTGACAGTTTAAATGTTTAAGTTTCCCCTTGAGCTGCACTTTGTGTCGGACAAAAATTATTACGTTTGTTCTATATCTAACAATAAATCCATAGCGACTATTATTTAAAAAAAAAAAGTATTTTTGTTCAGAACAACCTATAATAAAAATTCGTATAAGTACTAGCTGTACCCTGCGCGCGTTTATACGTCACCAACTAAAATAAATTTGAAGGAAAGACATTACACAAATATTTAATTCATTTTGAGTCATTTTACTGATTTTGTTCATTTGACGACAATATTGTCTGTTTAATGTGAGCTGTCATGAGCTGCATATGAAATCCATTGGAATTACAGTGGTGCCATCTGTCGAAAAATGACGTACCAACTCAGAAACCTTCATGAACTCATGCACAACACTTTGCTAAAGGTCATCACATGATCAAATGCATAGTTTATGATTCTATAAAGGACATACAGACAAACATTTATTTATATATATAGATAACTAGTGCAAGAAGGAACAAAAACAGTTATTTAGTAAGAATAGGGTAAAAAAAAAGTTAAATCTTTTATTTGCAACAGAAGAATTAAACAGCAGAGCGTGTTTCATGTAGTACAATGGGAAATTGCAATAAATGTTATTATTTTTCTGACAGAGAAAATATCTTCATGTTTCTTCGCAATTTCTACCGGATACCTCGAAATGTGTTCTTGAGAAATTCCTTATAGAAAATAATACGCGAAGGTGCATTAGATATAATGATCTAAGAACTTGAAAGTTAAGATGTTTTCATAAAATAATAATAATATTATTTTAAGAGGATTTTGTACTGTTATTTTCTTCTAAGCACAATTATGAAATTATGGCATTGATTTTGTTTTCTTTACTTCAATTTCTTAGTGGTTACAAACCTTTTGAATGTATACCTACTAAGTTTATTTATGAAATTTTTAACTACTAACTATTATATTTAATCATTTAGGCATAGGTACCCCCATCACAGATACATGCTTTTTATACTAATATAAAATTTTTAAAATTCGATCTGCTCCAATTCTTGGAAATTTTAGTTATGAGAATACGCAATACCAAAATCAAACAAGACGTAGAAGGCATCTTAAAATTAGAAAGTGGAGAAGTATGGTCGCCGTTATTACAAAACTACACCCGAGTTAAACAACACATAAATCCAGACCTCTTGTAAACTTAGAGAAGTTTCAGGAACCCAGAACTGTTAGGTGCTGAAGTGGGAAACAAGAAAGAACACCATCTCTTTAAAGCACCAACCGAACTAAGTTAGAGCCGGTATTTCAAGTACTGTCTAAACTGACGTTAACTACTCGTTCATAAATTAAAGGGCAATTGATATATTTTTATATGACTATAATATGATATAGAATATAATATATAAGAAAAACAATAGGTATTAGACATAGACAATATAATATTCATTCTCCACTTCTCTTCTTGTCACTCTTTCTCATACGTAATATAATATATGTTAATGCAATATATAATAATATTAATTATATAAGTTATTAGTGTCTTAGTTAAGCGCAATTGAAATATCAGCCTCTAAGCAGTACCCAACCCGAGTTAGACGAATCGTGGAACAAAATGTTCACAAAGTAGATAAAAATTGTAAAGAACTGCGTTTTGTTAGGATTGTAGTCACGGCGAGTGGCTGCCTCGACACTTTTCTTTGCGACTTTCAGCTGTACATTGTTAAATGCGACTTCAATTTATTTCAATAACTCTCAAGACTGACCGATAGATGGCGTCGTTAATTAATATTCTTAATTCTTCTTATATGAGGTTCTATTCTACATATTTTTTAAATACGGTATACATATATATTTTAGGAGATAGTGACATTTCAAAGTCGTTTTCTGAGCCGGAAATCAAACCTACCGGAATTTGAAAAAATATTTATTAAAATATTTATTTATTTATTTATTTAAGCACAGGAGTCAAATACAAACTACAATAATATTAGTAGTAAAATGTCAGAGTCTAAATAGCATAAAAATAATAATAATAATCTATCAATGTCAACAACTAAATAACTAAACAAAATATATTTTTATTATACTAATTAACAGTGATCGATTCCTAATTTGAAATATGTGAGTTTAAAAAATATATATTTTTAAATTTCGAACGTCCCGATATTATAAATGTGAATGTGAGATTGTTTGTTATGTTTTCACGCAACAACTACTTAACTGATCATCATGAAACTTTGTACACATATTTTTGGAGGTACTAGAAGTGACATAGGATACTTTTTATTATTATTTTTTACTATAGTTTCCAACTGACTATAGTTTCAGCTGTTTGGAATCATATTGATTCATTTAGTGACTTAAATGCGAGCGTAGCCGCGGGTAAAAGCTAGTAGTATATGCAATAATTATAGTCATTTTTGAAATACGAATCAATAATCAATTCTCTTGTAAAAAAATCGCACATAGCAATGTGAAGCTGAAATAAATGTAATTCAGAATGCGTAACTGTTACCCGGCGCCTCGAGTATTTATATCTTAATTTAGCGTTTCGGTGTCACACATATACTATAATGTTTTGTTCATAATATGTATGTAGTTATATGTTTGTATTTAATTGTAACTTATTCTAGTTCTTTTTTAACTCAATTGTTAAATCAGTGCAAATTTAATAGATCCGCAACGAGTTTCTTGTGGTATTGACGAGTTTCTTGTGGTATTATTCTCGCCATACGCCTTTCCGAAGTCTTGGTAGAGTCTAACGATGAGCAAGTGCACGCCTTTAGTGCCTGTGCTAATAAACGACTTTCATTTCAATCAAAATCCTTACAGAAGATACTTGGTTGTGTTATTTTATATAATTACCAGTAAAACAGGTAGCTGCGCTTATTTTATATTAGAAAAAGCCTTCGATGAAACCTATGTAAAAGTAACCTAGACCTTTCAGTTACTCTTGAATTAATCGTTTGCTGTCAAATGACAAAATGTAATTGTGCTAAGAATGATTAAATGTAATGAGAGCTTAATACAATTTTAAAATATTTTTTTATAAATACTTTATAGTATAGCTACATGTTTTTATTATTACTAAATCCAATTTTTCTGTTTTATTGTAATTTTATGTTTGTTAGTATTGTAATTAATTTAATTGTTTTAAATCAGTGTGTGAGTTGTGTTGGGATTTCTGCAAGGTGGTTCATCAGCAGCACCCTCTCCTTTAATTTTAAATTTTGTAGATTTAGCTAAGTCACGAAGGGGCTAATATGTCCTGTCAGATAAAAGCCCCAATTTAAAAATAAATCTGTGTGTGAATAATTTTGAATCACAGTTTAGTTCATATAATTAGTTGTTTTAGGCGTTACTTTGCGGAAATCCATATTAAAGGAAATTGTTCAAAATTATTTTGCTTATAATTCCCGCTACAACATTCAGTAATTTGTCTCGACGCGTTTCGCCACTTCACGTGGCATCATCAGGATACGTGCGGTCGCTTCGGCTTCGCTTCAACGACTCTAGTTCCACTAAGTATGGTCTACGCGTACACATTTTTCTTTTATTGCGTGATTTGTTTTACGCACCAATAAACATGTAGCATTGTTATCAATTGTATGTATGTATTGTATACTAGTAGTCAATTTGTTCATAGTCCGTTTTACCATTAAACAACATTCGAAGGAAATCTTAAAGTAGGGTAAACGGGCTTTAATTACATTAGAAAGTAGATTAGGGCTAAAGTAAGGCTAGTTACGTTACTAGAATTCATTATATTCTTATAAGTATTTAAATATTACGATGTACTTTATATATATTATAGCTGTACTCTGCGCGCGTTTATACGCCACCAACTAAAATAAAGAAGGAAAGACATTACACAAATATTTAATTAATTTTGAGTCATTTTATTAACTTTGTTCATTTGACGACAATATTGTCTATTCAATGTGAGCTGTCATGAACTGTCACGGCAATATATGAAATTCATTGGAATGACAGTGGCACCATCTGTCGAAAATTGTTCGTACCAACTCATAAACCTTTGCTAAAGATCATCACACGATCAATTGCATAGCTTACGATTCTATAAGGGACATACAGATAAACATTCATTTTTATATACAGGGTGTCCCAAAACTCAACGATAAGCCGGCACCAGTGGGTGGACCCGCTCTTCACTGCTCGAGAAAAAATAAGAAAAAAAATATATCTAATTTTTTTTTGAAAATACTAAGTAAATTCTGAAAACCTTCGAAAATTGACACCCTATATGATATTTTCAAATGCCACGACCACAAATTTACAAATATTTCAGATTTTTTTTTTGTATCGGCAACCTAAGTAGTACTGCTATCCATTATAACCCTTACAAATTTCAGAATGCCTGTAGTTTTTACACAAAAATGAATCAAATTTCTTTTTTTCCCTAAAATTTTGAAAGATTTTTACCTTCGGTCCACTTTAAGTCATCGTGGTGTAAAAAAAAAGTATGGACACTACTATGGCAAGTTTTTTCAAAAGTTGACGCAACTAACCAAGATTCCTAAATGGTATAATACTCTAGGAAAACTAATCACACAAAAAAAATATGCCTGTCATTTCTAAACAAGAATCAATTTTGAAATCCTTCGAAAATTGACAGCCTATATGATATTTTCAAGTGCCACGACCACAAATTTACAAATATTTCAGATTTTTTTTTTGTATCGGCAACCTAAGTAGTACTGCTATCCATTATAACCCTTACAAATTTCAGAATGCCTGTAGTTTTTACACAAAAATGAATCAAATTTCTTTTTTTCCCTAAAATTTTGAAAGATTTTTACCTTCGGTCCACTTTAAGTCATCGTGGTGTAAAAAAAAAGTATGGACACTACTATGGCAAGTTTTTTCTAAAGTTGACGCAACTAACCAAGATTCCTAAGTGGTATAATACTCTAGGAAAACTAGTCACAAAAAAAAATTATGCCTACCATTTCTAAACAAGAATCAAATTTCATAAATTGTTGTTGTTACTAGTGATCACTTTTACTGTGGTCAATAAAACATGTTTTATGTTGCAAATTCTTGGAATTTGAATATAACATTGTGCGTGGCAATTTAAACGTTAGAGAGAGATAGGTAGATACATGTTCATTGTTGAATAACAATAGTGCAGGTAAAGAAATTGCTGTTCTCATCTAAGCTAATCAGTACGCTGTGCTTCTTTGTTTACTGCGGATCGATCCATATTCAATTGACGTGGCTCTCGTATCATGCCTTTACCATACACATCGTTGGAATACGCTAATATGCACCTTGTTTATGGAGAATGCCGATGCAATGCTAACGCTGCTAGCAGACTGTATCGAGAAAGGTACCCGAATGCTCAAAGATATCCGGATTATCGAGTATTTATTAATGTGCATCAAGCATTTTCGGAGGGTCGTCGGATAGTGGAAGATATGCACGGAAAATAAAACGATCTTTTTTAAAACGATGTAGAGCATGTATTAATGTCGGTGGCAAACAATTCGAACATTTACTTTAATAAAATAAATGTAAAATTATTACTATTTGTTTTGATTCAATCAACATTTTTCAGCAACAAAACCTATAACTTCACAGTAAAAGTGATCACTAGTAACAACAACAATTTATGAAATTTGATTCTTGTTTAGAAATGGTAGGCATAATTTTTATTTGTGACTAGTTTTTCTAGAGTATTATACCACTTAGGAATCTTGGTTAGTTGCGTCAACTTTTGAAAAAACTTGCCATAGTAGTGTCCATACTTTTTTTTTACACCACGATGACTTAAAGTGGACCGAAGGTAAAAATCTTTCAAAATTTTAGGGAAAAAAAGAAATTTGATTCATTTTTGTGTAAAAACTACAGGCATTCTGAAATTTGTAAGGGTTATAATGGATAGCAGTACTACTTAGGTTGCCGATACAAAAAAAAAAAAATCTGAAATATTTGTAAATTTGTGGTCGTGGCATTTGAAAATATCATATAGGGTGTCAATTTTCGAAGGATTTCAAAATTGATTCTTGTTTAGAAATGACAGGCATATATTTTTTTTGTGATTAGTTTTCCTAGAGTATTATACCATTTAGGAATCTTGGTTAGTTGCGTCAACTTTTGAAAAAACTTGCCATAGTAGTGTCCATACTTTTTCACCACGATGACTTAAAGTGGACCGAAGGTAAAAATCTTTCAAAATTTTAGGGAAAAAAAGAAATTTGATTCATTTTTGTGTAAAAACTACAGGCATTCTGAAATTTGTAAGGGTTATAATGGATAGCAGTACTACTTAGGTTGCCGATACAAAAAAAAAATCTGAAATATTTGTAAATTTGTGGTCGTGGCACTTGAAAATATCATATAGGGTGTCAATTTTCGAAGGATTTCAAAATTGATTCTTGTTTAGAAATGACAGGCATATTTTTTTTTGTGATTAGTTTTCCTAGAGTATTATACCATTTAGGAATCTTGGTTAGTTGCGTCAACTTTTGAAAAAACTTGCCATAGTAGTGTCCATACTTTTTTTTACACCACGATGACTTAAAGTGGACCGAAGGTAAAAATCTTTCAAAATTTTAGGGAAAAAAAGAAATTTGATTCATTTTTGTTTAAAAACTACAGGCATTCTGAAATTTGTAAGGGTTATAATGGATAGCAGTACTACTTAGGTTGCCGATACAAAAAAAAATCTGAAATATTTGTAAATTTGTGGTCGTGGCACTTGAAAATATCATATAGGGTGTCAATTTTCGAAGGTTTTCAGAATTTACTTAGTATTTTCAAAAAAAAATTAGATATATTTTTTTTCTTATTTTTTCTCGAGCAGTGAAGAGCGGGGGTCCTTATCCACTGTATATGAGACTTATGTGAAATAATAGTGTAGATTAAAAATATAATTATCACAATGCATCGTGGCAATCAAAACATCTGAAGAAAACAAGAAAGATGATACTGACAGACTAAACGTCAAAACCTCAAATCTTCTTTAATAAGTATTTTCCGCTAGTAGAATCGACTGCTACAAATTTGAATGAAATGAAAATAGTTTATTAGCATAGGCACTAAAGGCGTGCGCACAATGGCTTCGGAAAGACGTATGACGAGATGAAGACCACAAGAAACTCGTCAATCATGGTTTGTACATGAACTAATTACTAAAAAAAACTGAATTTTAGTTCAAAGAAAAAAAAAAGTAAATAACAATCCATAAATCATGGGCCACAAGAATTAAAGCTTGATTAGATCCACGGTGCAACCACACAGTTACCAGCCCACAATAATATGAAAAACTAATGTTCTTGTATATTATGTATATTATATTTTTTAATATTCGAGTTATATTATTAACATTTTGGCTGCCATTTTGAAGGTGAACTGCATTATGCAAGAGCAGATATTTAAAAAAGAATATAGGTATAAAAAACTTTTATAGTAAATTAATTTAATCCGGTTAACAATACTTGAGAGACAGTAAGCCGCTTAAAGTCTTTTAAAAATGAAACCTACACTTCACTAGCATTTGATTTGCGAAAGCGCGAGCTTGTAGACGCAGTATACCACGGTAGTCACCCCCATTATGCCGGCTTATAATACCGTCCAGCTTGGCTTGCAGTTATTCCCGATTTGTACGCTTTGGTACATACAACCAATATAACATTGTGTAGAAACGAAAGATGTTCAGTTTCTAATCTATTTTCAGAAGATGTTCAGGATGGAAGTTATAAAATGAACTTCAAAGTGTAATTTTATTGCTAAGTGCTAACACTAATTTTAAGGGGTACTTAGTATTTTAGCAAAGTTTTAGTATTGAGTATTGGACAACAATAATACAAATAATATTTCTGTTAACGTGTTTTGAATTAGTTAGGTCATGCTCGACAATAACCTAAGACCACATTTTGTTTATTAACTTTATTGTATTTAATTTTAACAAATCATATACTGTACTTATTAAAAAAGATTGTTTTTTAGATAGCAGAATTGTCTATCAGTGATTTCTTCTCAAAGTTAACTATTGTTTAAAGATTTTTGACGTGACAACGTCTTATAATTCGATTGAGCCGGCTGCACGCACGAAAAAACATGACTCATGCGGCGTTACCTCGCTCTGAGGCGTTCCATGTAAGGCTTGAAGTACAAGCGAGAGCGCGGAACGAGCGACAAAGAGGCACAATCGGCCTTCGCGTTCGGCAGCGTTCGACGTTGTCACGTTCAACTATCGTCCGTAAACCGACTTTACAGACAACCGATTTTTTTAAATTTATATATTAGTTACGGTTAATAGTGCCTGTGTGTCTGATAGACCCAGCGTTGCCAGACGTCCCGATTTTGGCGGGACGTCCCGCTTTTTTAATCAAAATCTTAGTCCCGCTTTCGGGAATAACTCGACCGTGCGTGCAGCGTGTTGAGGAAGCGCGGCCGGGAGGCACAGACAAGTAATGATAAAATATCATATTTTTATTAAAATACATTTATATAAATTTTATATAAAAACGTAATATAAAATCCAAATAAATAGATAAATATTTAAAAACTTTTGATTATAATATACGTCTTTTACTATGTCCCGCTTTCGACGAAATAATCCCGCTTTTTCACTCAAAAAGTTTCAAAATCACGACTTGGTAAAAAAAATATCTGGCAACGCTGGATAGACCACTGTCTCAAAAAACAAAAATCAGCGTTAAAAAAAATAACAAAAAATGAACAATGATTTGGTTTTGTTTTTGTTTTTAGAATCATTTGTTTCTCATTAAAAAACTTGGAACAATTCAGAATTAAAAAAAAATAAAAGGTTATAAAGGAACAAAATGAAACTTAGCTCTAAGATCGAACACTGCGATAGATTGGCCTACATTTTGCAAACGGCCTTTGATAAGCCCTCCGGTTAACCCGTACATGTGGATGCTATTTTTCTTTTACACAAAAATGCATTAATGTTACTTAAGACCCGGCGAAAACATTTTTTGGCATATTTTATTACTAACGTGTATTTTTAACGTTGGACTGAGATTTTATTGAAGAACTTTGACACAATAATTAATATATGAGAAACAACATTTTATTTATTTGTTTTAAAAATTTATTAAAAAAAGTAATTTTAAGGCCTTGGATATTTTCTGCCAGTAGACCTATAAGACGAAATAAACAGGTTTCATATATATCATGTGGTGTATGTAATAACATTGCTAAGAATAAAGAAGAAAATTGAAAGCTTTTTACTATCTACATAATTAAAATCATGTAGTATGCAGGACCCCGCGTCCATTTTACGGTTAAGAGATATTTTTAAAACCTAAACGAGCTCCATGTTATTACTAGTGTTTCATTAGTAGAGAAAAGTGTAAAGCTTAAAGCTCATTGAAAGCTAGAAAAAAACATTAATTGCAAAAGAAAAGTTTACTAATTGTTTGAGCTTTGTATACCAAATAGAATCAAGTAGATTAGCTTTTTTTTTTAAATACTAGAGATAATTACGTTTTCATATTTTAATTGCGAGAAAATATATGTTATGTAATATACTTATAAATGCTTGTACCAGAAACTAAATTACCTACATTCAAAAAATTCGCATTAGTAGATTTTAAATAAAATATTTAGGAACTTGTACAATATTGTTATATTAACACTAGGTTTACGGGACGCGTCAATTTGACGCATTTTGACGTTTATCAGAGAATTACCAAAAACTGTTTAAATTTTTATTTTATCGCTTTGTATGACTTTTATTCATTGATCGAAGGAAATATAAATTGAAGTCTATTTTCTTTAAAAGTGTTGAATAACTGAACTTGTCTATATGGTATACCTATCTCTGCGATATGCGTCAAATAGTAGGTATATAGAAAACGTCCGTAAACCTAGTGTTAATGTGTAAATAGTAATATTTTGTTAGGTGCTTTAAAATTATTATTATTTATTTATATTAGTTTTTGAAACTACCACTATCTTCGATTATCTTGAGCCTATAATTAAAATTTCATTTGGTTTGTAAGTATAGGGGTCCTTTTTATAATATATTGTACTAATACAATTTTGTAAGGAGACTTAATAAATAAATATACCTATTTTTAATAAGCGTAATTATAATTTCATAGCAATACATAAATACATACAAATTCTCAGACCTCCATATATGTGTGGCAGTCGATTCTACAAGCCGAAAATACTTATTTAAGAAGATTTGAGGTTTTGACGTTTAGTCTGTCAGTGTCATCTTTCTTGTTCCTTCTTGTCTTTTTATTGCCACAATGCATTGTGATAATTATATTTTAATTCGTAAAAATCCGCATTATTATTTGATATCAATACATAACAGGACAAGAACCACTCAAACACACACAGACCTGAATATAAACTTTTTTGTTATATAATGTAATTTATAACAATCCTAGAAATTTATTTGGTTGTACTTGATTATTATTACCACTTCGTCATGCGATTATCTGTATCTGTTACATATACCTAAGATAAATGTGGCGTAGTGGTTAACGTACAAGTTCCGAGTGCCAGTCGGAGGGAATATTACATATTACATGTTTGTGTTGCTCTTATCTTGATATACATAGTATATACTATGTAGTATCCCAGTTAGGAGTATATAATAGGATATGTATGAATAAATATCCTTACTAATATTATAAATGTGAATGTGAGTTTGTTTGTTACGTTTTCGCGCAACAACTACTTAACCGGTCATCATGAAACTTTGTACACATATTTTTGGAGGTACTACAAGTAACATAGGATACTTTTTTTTTAAATATATTTTTTACTATAATTTCCAACTGACAATAGTTTCAGCTGTTTAGAGTCATATTGATTCACTTCTATTGAAATAATCTCTGATGCTTATTTAATGACTTATATGCGAGCGAAGCCGCGGGTAAAAGCTAGTATGTATATATATAGTTACTCATAAGGAGGAAAGGGGCGTGACGTTGTAGTATTAGTGTATTAGTCAATAACATAGCATTTCTAAATGAAAGGCAATTGGAGCATTGCCAGGACATTATCCCATGTAATAAACAAACTGGGAATTTAACGGTATTCAGGAGCAATTGGGAAAAAAGCTATGGGACGGCTTTATAGGTCAAACGCTCTTTCTTAGCTACAACTAGAAAGATAGGAGACATCGAAGGACAAAGAATGTAAGATGTTATATCGCCGGGTCTTATCAACCTGGTAAGTACTACAAAATCCCTAATTTTACAGGAGAACGATTCTTTATTGCTGTATTGAGTTTTTTTGGGAAATCATTGAGAAAATGTTAATTTGTTTTTTTATTACACTAGCTATTGCCAGCAAGTTCGTGCGCGTAGTAATGAATCTATGCAAAGTACTGTGAAGTTTAATATACACATTTCAGTCAACAGAAAAATCACACCCCTGTCACAAAATCCTTTCTTAGAGGATGTCTACTAACTACCTCTCTACCAAATTTTTTCCTGTAATTTCTATAACCTATATTGATCAGTGCATAGCATTCAAATGGTGAAAGAATAGTCGGTCCAATAGTTTTTGAGTGAACTCGTTACAAACTCACAAAAATACAAATCTTTCCTCTTTATAATATTTATATAGATAGAGAGTTATATTTTGAAGCTATTAAAATGAAATGTTAGTTCTAACTATGTTAATGGTATCCGGAGAAGTGTACTTTGGTGTTTTAGTAGCTTATCTTAGCAGTAATCAATAACTCAAGGAATGGCAGACAAGATTAACCTTATACAGACATTACAACATAATAATAGTAATAATAATAATCAAACTCGCTCTTGAAAAATGCAACTATCATTGTTCAAAGTTTTGAAATTTTTGCAATTAAATACATTACAACATAATAATAGTAATAATAATAATCAAACTCGCTCTTGAAAAATGCAACTATCATTGTTCAAAGTTTTGAAATTTTTCACAAGCCGCAATTAAATACGTATTTAACCATCAAATGCATGATTTACTCTGACCTCTTGAAAAAAATATATCTTGTAGACTTGTACATTCTAATGCAGGGAGACATGGAAAGAAATAAAAAATATATTGTTAAAATGCTGCCACTCGATAAAAAATATTGTCCTGATAGTAGTAATTCTACAACAGTATGCGTTGCGCTCATAAGAATGATTTGGTAACCGTGTTAGTGCAGTTTTACGTCAGTATGCATTTAAGGGTTAAGAGGTATGCAAAAAAGGTATTTAAAAAACGATGCACTCAGTCTTTCATATTTGTTGTCAGTAATTTAAAAGACATTTTGAAAGACATATGGAACGGTAATAGGATACAAATTAAAAGGGAACTCGGGTACATTTATCGAGATCGCATGTGGCTCGCGAGCAGGTTGGTCACCTTTGAAAAATTGGGGTTAAAATGCACTGTCAGTGTGGTCATATATCATTTTGCTATAAAAAGTAGTTAACGTTATAATCGTGGGACACAACGACCTCACGCATTTGTGACCCTTTCGTTATAGGAATGCGTGATGTACGAAAAATCAAATCCAGAGTTCGTGACTTAATACATCTAGGAAAATAGCTGTCCGTTAAACTTTTACGCAAACTCACGATTCTTTAATTTGATTTCCAAATCTTCACAATCGCAAGCCACTACTGTAATGGTGACTTGGCGAATATATCATTCATTAGCCGAATACTGACTGGAACATTTTCCCGAACTATTTCATATTGGATTGGTAATAATTTATAATTTATTATTCTATCACTATCTATGTTATAATAGGTATATTTTTATACTGAGCATATCTGGAATTATTATTCAACTAGCTTTTACCCGCGGCTTCGCTCGCATTTAAGTCATTAAATAAGTATCAGATATCATTTCAATAGAACTATAGTCAATATTTTACTATAGTCAATTGGAAACTATAGTAAAGAATAATATTTTTTTAAATAAAAAGTATCCTATGTTACTTCTAGTACCTCCATATGTGTACAAAGTTTCATGATGATCGGTTAAGTAGTTGTTGCGTGAAAACGTAACAAACAAATTCACACTCATATTTATAATATTAGTAGGGATTTTGTTTTGTTTAAATACTAAACAGTAAATACATAAAGATAGTTTGCAAGAAATGAAAACATGCTTTATTCTAGGAAAGTTATTGAGATGAGGAATGTACTTCGCCTCCCGCTATCCATCGCAGAACAATGCCCTAACTAAAATAGTTATTTAAATTCATGCCCTACTAATATTTGACACAAAAATACACGCATGAGATTCTAAAATTTCGGCAAACAGTAACGCGATTTACAACAATAAAAAAATGTAAGAAAAAGCGATACACATTTTTGCCTATAGTTCCATAAAACTTTATGACCAAATACGACCGTCTCTCTCTATTATTTTTCCTGAAAAAGTGTATTGTATAAATCCCGGAGCTGTGTCGAAATACGTTTCGCCGGGATGCTTGCGACGATAGCGCCGTGTGGCAGCCCGCGGAAACTTCGTGTCAGTTGTTAAATGCCGCTTTGGGAGGTGGTCGTGCGTCCGGTTTGTCGCGAAGTGTATTTGTGTGTGTAAAATGAGTTAAAAGTGGGCCAAATTAATTATAAAACGTGCGATTTCTTATATTCGGAGTTTTTTTGGGAATAAAAATTCGATTTATCGAGGTATGTAAATTGTATTTTTCTAATAATTGAGAGCAATTTTAGATTGATTTAGCGGTAATTTTTATGGCGATTTAAAAATAATAACGTTTTTGGCGGTTACTTTCATCTCTTAAATTTGGAATTATGTATTGAAGATAATAATAAAAAGCGTTTATTATAATTATTAAAAAACACGTGAATTAGATCTAATGAAAATATATCATGATATTTTGTTAACAATTTCGTTAACAAGGTTAGGATTTCGTGGAATTTCTAATACGTTTATTCTAATAATGATTTCTGTAACGTATTGTAAATTTGATATAGAATTTATTGGAAATTTTCTACCCTCTTTGATTATGTAATTATTTCATTCAATCAACTTAATTGATCACATATTTTTTTGATATAGGGATTTGAGACCGGAATGACCGGTCGTAAATATAAGCTTTTTTGCATATAGCCCAAAAATTTTTTTCGTTAGTTTTTTTAAAAAATATTAGTAAAAATGTTTAAAGTTTCTTTTAATATAATATTCATGTGACATTATAAGATAGTTTTTCTGATATTTACAAAAAATATATATACCTACCTATAAAAACAATGAACATTTTCTCAGGATTTTGATAGATTTTATTTATTACAGTAACATGTTTATTTTAAACTATGTACAATATTACTCCTGAACGTGATTTTAAATATTTTAGAATACATTTTTGCGGCTTAGTATCGCAATTTTTTTTATTATTCTCATGGTTTCTGCGAGACTGTGGAGCTGTTAGGCTTTCGAAATGTCAGATTTAAATAATTTTAAAAAAACCGCGGTAGTAAACCACCAAAGGTCTTTTAACACTAGATTTAGCAGACCAGTCAAAATGACCGGTCTTGCAAGATCAAATTAAAATTCCTACTGCGTGTAACATTTTCTTTAATTCTTCTAATCTTCTTTAATTTATAACAGAAGAATTAGTTTTATGAATTTTATATTATTTGTAACAAATATATACTTTTTCGGTTTTGGTAGAAATAGGTATATTTAAGCTATAAATAAATCTAGTGTTAATTACATATTTACAGTATTATTAAACATATATATTATATATTTATTTAATATCTTGTATAAATTTGATGTGAATTATATTTGGTATATTTTTAAGAAATATAGCAGTCATTCCAGTTTAGTAGTCATCGATGATAATCGTATTCAATTAATTGTGGTTTTTAATTATTTGCGGTTTTTGTGAATGACATTTATTACGTCTCGGTTGGTAAATTTTTCGACGACCACATCGAAACGGTGATTTAAGAAGTTCTGTTTTTATTATGTAATTTTACTCTCTGAAAATGTTTTTTTATCGATTTACATGCAAATAAGATATTTATAATTTGTCACGCTTTAGTTGAGGACCCCAGGATTTACTAAATGTGAAAATGTAATTTTTTTTTTTCTAAACTGTGCCAATTTAAAAAAAAAAAGACAAGTTTATAACGGGCTATGACGACCGCGGTACTAATATAGAGCTAACTCTAACCTAACCCAACCTTTTCGTTATTCGTACAGTTTTGGGGTCCTCAACTAAAGCCAAGCCTTATAATTTGTTGTTAAACTATCGCCTCAATACTCGACATTGGAAGAATTGTCGGCTAGGCTTTAGCATCGTGTCACATTAATTTCTAATACAAGTGATTTTATATCAAATAAACATCATTACAACTTCTAAAACTTGTAAATTTATTGCTAAAACCTTTAATATTCCGAATAACGAACAAAACAACAACAAAAAAAATCACTTACGATTTCATAGTATTGGTTATTGAATACAATTTATTAAGTGACAAGTATGAATTTTCTTTTAAAGATTGTGTAAAAAATTGTGAAAAATTAGTTTATTACACTTCGTTACAGTGTTTTATATCTAAATAGTGGTATAAAACTAGGTAAAACATAGAGCAAAATGCACAATACTATGAAATCGTAAGTTATTTTTTTTTTAGTTTTTTTAAGTTGATGGTCATTTGGTATAAAATCACTTGTATTTCAAAATTTATGTGATGATTTTAAATCCTAACCGAATTGTCTTTACGTGATACCTAATGTCATAAGAAGAATAATAAACGAAAGAATTTTAATATATTTTTGGAGAAACTTAAGTGAGATAATAAAGTAGATTAAAATGGATTAAAAATATAATTATTACAATGCATTGTGGCAATCAAAAGATCAGAAGAAACAAGAAAGATGACACTGACAGACTAAACGTCAAAACCTCAAATCTTCTTAAATAAGTATTTTCGGCTTGTAGAATCGACACATGTTTATCATGTTAAAATATTTGTTATAATACCTACCTATCTACATATGTATATATGTATTTGTGGAGTTTCTTCAAGTATGACAAATCATCTAAAGAGGCTCTGGAAGCGATTTTCTTAAAAATTTTCCTTATACTGTTCCCTTTTTATGTAAGACCATACTTTTGCTTACAGCTCCAGGCTTTATCTTTAAATAATAAAAGAATTAATGTTATATCTTTACTTAAATGTAACTTGGGAGGTATTTAATTTTCGTTTTGGTATTTTTTAAATATAAAACGTTAATAAATAGTTCACGATGAACTATCTGTTCCCGTGGTACTGTATTCTTCTTTCGCTTACCGAAGCAACTATGAACTATATTACAAAACTGGGGATAGCTACTAATAACATCCCTTCATCTGCCTCATAAAACAATACACTAATAGTTAATTCTAAAATATTTAAAATTGGAATTAAACTGACTTTCTGTACGAAACTGACGCGCTGTACACTACTTTACAGATTGTAAGATCAACAAACTATTTACATAATAGAATTACCGCATATCCAGTTGACATTGTTTCCGTGTTTGCTGTAAACTGAGACATGTCTACACAATAGTCGGCTTAACTTTTAAATAAGCCGCATAATTACCTATTATTGGAGCTCGCTGCGTCTATTACTTTAATACTATTTAGATCTCTAATCTTAAGTCATATAATTACTTTGGAATTAGTATTCTTTAACAATTAAACAACTTCTATGAGGTAGTGATTATTGCATGGAAGGCTCTAAGGTTCAGGAAAGGGTTGTGACTTTCATACCTTCGGTCGACGCTCGCCTTTATGACTATATCCCTTAAGTGGATCGCGATTTTTGATACAAGGGTGAGGGGGAAGGGGGGGGGGGGTCCGCCGCTCGCCTTATTGGCTGTATCTCCGAAAGTAAACGTCCGATATAGTTCGTGTAAACGACAATCTTGGTAAGTAATCATAAGCTCTTTCAAGATCTGAAAAAATTTTTCAGGATTTTTTTCAGGAACCGAAATTTTTTTTTTTCGTATTCTATTTTAAAAAACTAATCTATGTAAAAGTCAAGAGGCCGTTCGCGGCCGGCTCCGAAGGCACCCCACTAAAAAAAAATGAAAATAAAATTAAAATATGGAACTTGAGCAATAAATTATGTAATTATGTTAAATAAAATATCTTTTAAAATTAATCAAAATACTTTCATTTTTAAACGAATGAACTTTGTAATTATCCTACCCTTGGTATATATATTCATCTCATTCTTTTCTCGATTTACTGAAGTTTCACTTCTATCGTGTATGAATCGCACACACACCTTTTTACTATAGTTTCCAACTGATTATAGTTTCAGCTGTTTGGAATCATATTGATTCATTTCTATTGAAGTGATCTCTGATACTTATTTAATGACTTAAATGCGAACAAAGCCGCGGGTGAAAGCTAGTAATAAATCAAACGTTTATTTTTAAAATATTTTTTTACAATTTGTTGCCTTGCCACCATAAACCAGTGTTGGTTTGTCTTGGCGCTGCACATTCGTTTTATCTTTCTTAATATAACTTAACTATAACAACATAATATATTTGTCATAAGAAAATATATACCTATATTTAATTTTATAATTAGGGCAGAAAAGAGTAATTCAAAAGGTGTCTTTGTTTTCGGTTTTACACCCAAACTGATACCCGTGGTACAGTATCCCAATATCCCAGAGAAGCTTACAGTTAGGGCATTGTATATATATTTAGTATTTTAACAATGGTAGTCAATCTTTATTTGATATCTATGGAGGGTTGGTTTTAATAAAAATCACGTCGACAAGTCTATCCAATCTTCGAAGTCTGTTTGAAAGCGAGCTCCTAGGTTTTTTAATATCAAATATCAAAATTAACTTTTGATATTTGATCCGATGTAGTGTTTTATTGTACGTTGAATTTTTATTATATTACTAGCTGTTGCCCGCAACTACGTCTGCGTAATAATGAATGAAATAAATCTAATAAGATTTATACAAACTTTCATCCCCTATTTTATCCTCTTGGGGGTAGAATTGATCAAAATCCTTTCTTAGCGGATGCCTACGTCATAACATCTACCTGCATGCCAAATTTCAGCCTGATCCGTCCAGTGGTTTGGGCTGTGCGTTGATAGATCACTAAGTCAGTCAGTCAGTCAGTCACCTTTGAGTTTTATATATTTAGATTATATTATATGCGCTTTTGTTTTCCCAAGGATGCAGTGATGCTTGTGTTACGATATCTTATTCCAGAGATATTTAGCATATCACCGAGTCCTATTATCATAGATTGAACTAATATTTTCTCAATGGTTTCTTAAATACGCAATAGAACAATAAAGAATCTACACAACTTGCCGTCCTATCCTATAATTTAATTAAAATTTCATTTAGTTTATATAATAGTAGTCCTTTTTATAATATGTAGTTCTAATGTAATTTTGTAGGTAGGCTTTATAAATAAATAAATATTATCATACTCCTGTCTAATTAGTAAGACATCGATATTTTTAATTACTAATGTTTTTCTTAAAAAACAAATGATATTATCTAACATAATCTCTTATAGGTATGTAGCTTGTGATTTGAGATACAAACCTTGTTTTGTTTTTCAATTGTTTATTGTACTTGTATTCTGTTGTAAATTGTCATAGGCAGGCTGATGGTTATTTCTTGAGTTTGCTGTCTCAGGGTGGTACTATCATGAAGGTAATAGAAAACAAATGAAAGTAGCCGAAAGGAATCTACAATGTCCACATCCACACCTGTCTTATTTGTTTTTGTGGTAGAAGTTGTCAGACGATTTTTGTTTTAATGCCATCTTGTTATATGACCACCTACATGTACAATTTCAAGTTGTGATAACCCTAAAATTTACTAACAGATTGGGCCAATATCATAAGCGATAACCCACTTCTTATTTTCATCTCGACGTCAATATAATGCGAGTCGATCATTAATAATGAGTTATCGGAGTGACCCCGAAATTTTATGAAGGGTAGAAATGAACGATCGATGAGGGGGTCGGATAACAAACTGGTTTTTATGTCATTCTCTGATGCAGCGTTTTATCTTTGAAAGCTAAACGGTTGATAGTAAATTATTTTATTATTTATTTCATAATCTGCTTCGTTAATGTTTTTATGTGTTTTTTTTTTATTTAGCCACATTACGAAGGATAGAAAGTGAGCAGTGTATATACTTGTATATGGTATCTCTACAAATTATGAAGATTTTAGGATTTTGACATTTGATATGTCATGTTGTCTTTTGTTTTTCTTCCATGTCTTTTTGCAATGTAATAATTATATTTTCAAATCCATTTTAATCCGCAGTATTTTACATAAGTTTATCTAAATATGTGCTATATATTTATACACAAAATTTATATATTTCATGGTGAATTTAATTATTCTCCAACGATCTAATATCTATAATATTTGAAGGTGTCTTTCGTATTTAAAGTTAATATACATAAATAAATATATAAATAATTACTCCCGCTATGCTAGTTTAAGAATACGTTTCTTGTTCAGTTTAAGATGCAATTCTTTCTCTTTCGTGTACATGATTTTATTGACATAAAAAAGGGAGATAGCATAGTTCGAATTATTTCTTGTGCAGGATAATAGCTCTATTTCAAATTAAACCTTTTTATCAACACAATGGAGAAATGTCAGAAACAGAGCTAAAAGAGCATCCGCCGAACAAGTTTCGAAAGGATAGGGAGAAACTATAGGTACGATACAAACGACTTATTCTCGTAAACGATTTGATTGTTGAGCGTATTTTTTTTATTTAACCTTTTTTTTTATGACAATAGTCACCTCCACTTCACTCCACTCCTGAGAAATTGCTACATAACTAATTCAGCATACATAGTTTTAAAATAACATAATAAATAATTAATATATAGGTATAAAATCCTTCCTAATATTATAAATGTGAATGTGAGTTTGTTTGTTATGTTTTCACGCAACAACTACTTAACCGATCATCACGAAACTTTGTACACATATTTTTGGAGGTACTGAAAGTAACATAGGATACTTTTTTTTATAAAAAATAAATATTTTTTACTATAATTTCCAATTGACTATAATTTCAGCTGTTTGGAATTTTTCTATATTTATTTTTATTTCCGTCTGGCATTTTTATGCATGCAGTATTTGAATTTTTGAGGTTAGGTGTCATTTTTGTGGTTAGATGCCACTTTATTATTGTAGATCTTACTGATATTTATTTAATGACTTAAATGCGAGCGAAGCCGCGGGTAAAAGCTGGTTACATATATATTTGTAATTTTATTTTGTTTTTTTTTTGCACCCTACTATTTACTTCCGGGTCTACTACCCTAAGGTTGGTTGCCTGGTAGAGATCATAGTTTAGTGATAAGGCCGTCTTTTCTACTGTTCTTCTTTATATAGGGTAGACCGAGGCGAATCGGATCGCAGGGTGAATCGGATCAAAATAAGAAATTTGTTGATATTTGAATATTGCATTGACACTGAACGCATATAACTGGAGCCTTACGTCCCCCCTTTCGTCCCGTAACTCCCGACATAGTCAGTATTTAGTTCACGCTTACACATCGGTGTCAATATTCCTCGCCAGCGAGTCGGTAATTTGCATGTATGGCAATTTTGGCGCTCATCTAAGGTAGGTACTTACGAATTCTTGGTGTCCTAGTAAGGATTTGTGGTAAAACTTCGAATTGAATGGCGTATGTTGTTTGGCAAGAGGTCTATTTTAGAAAACCTATTCATTTTTAAGCATAATCTTAGAAGTTAATTTTTAAAATATTTATTTTAAAAGTCTTCAATATGGGGCTATTCGGATCATGTTATAGGGGGCGAATGGGATCACTGTTTTAAAGTAACATATTATATGTTTAGGGTCAACTATTCTTATTTCTTTAACCGTAGATGGTTCGCACGTACAAAAGAAATACCAATTCGGGAAAATGGTGTCAAGAAAAAATTTTAGAGGCTGCAAATAAAGATTTACGAATTGCCGTACACAACATTAGAAAGAAAAAATTCTTCCCTCACCTTATAAGACACTAACCACGTTTAAAAAAATTCGTAAAACTTCAAAACCGGTCTTCTATTTAACCTCACCTCAAAATAAGATTAATCTACTCTAAACAGAAGCAAAGAAAAAACTTAAGAGTGAAGCTACAGAACGTAAAAGAAAAACTGACGGCAAAGAAAATATCAAGAAGAAGAATAAAGGAACGCCTGGGATAAAAACGAAGAGCTCATCTGCAAAACAGATAGAATAGCACTGCATTTACTGTTCAGAAATATTCATACATCATCCAACAGAGGATTGGATCCTGTGTCATGCATGTGAAGAATGGTGCCATAAAAAATGTGCCGATATGGGAGGGGAAAAAGGACCCTATATATGTGATTTATGTGGCAATAATTAAAGTGGATCTCAATATTCATTACTTAAAATTTATTAATGATTCCAAAGTTTAAACTTTAAATTTAGTAAGATGTTATGTTCGATCCGATTCGCCCCGGAAATTGGGGCGAATCGGATATTTTTATGTTTTCAGTTTTTTGTTACTAGATATGAGAATTTATGTGCGATGTAAGTTTCATAATCTTTATAACATAGCTGAATAATTAATTACTACTATGACATCAATAAAAAGTAATTATATTACATTTTAGTATGATTTTCTCACTTTCAAAGAAAAAGTGATCCGATTCGCCTCGGTCTCCCCTATATTATTTTGTGCAATAAAGTGTTATTATTATATAGGTATATAACAAAAAAGTATTTTAATTGCAATAAATTATTTTTTACTGAAATTTAATCAATTTTTAAGCTAAAAAAATTAAAGTATGTGTTCTAAGAATTAAACATAATAAATTAGAATTCGATTTATTTTAAGTAAAGAATAACCCTTTTTTTGTTTCAAGAGGAGGGAATCGCAGTTCTGTGAGTGCCATTTTTCCCTCTAACAAATTGAATGAAGGAAGAACTTCTCGACTAAAATTGAATGTGTTTAAAATAGGTCTTCTTAGATCTAGATCTGGGTAAGAGAAATGTTTATTTTCTATAATAGACTGACTTCAGTTTTCTTTCTTTGTCTCACTTTATCTTGTTTTGTGTCGTGTACGAAAGAATGAGATGGATATTAAGTAACATATACATTTTATTATTATTAACACCCCTACTAATAGTATAAATGTAAATGTGAGTTTGTTTGTTACGTTTTCACGCAACAACTACTTAACCGATCATCATGAAACTTTGTGCACATATTTTTGGAGGTACTAGAAGTAACATAGGATACTTTTTATTAAAAAAATATTATTTTTTACTATAGTTTCCAACTGACTATAAAAGCTAGTATATAATAAAAACATGTGTTGACTAATTTAAAAACCTATGTGGCTACGTTCTCAAAAATCACGTCAACAGTTTTTTAAGTGTGCAATTGGTCTATTTTGTTTCGTACGGCTGACTGACATTTGGATTAGATTTGTGATATGTATTGTCTTAAGAATTATGTTAAGATAGGGTTACTACTTCATAATATGTTTGTGTTGATTCGCGCGATGCCTCTGTGGATAGTAGGACCTTACTTTATAAATAACAATAGAAATACTGCTTTTGAATGAACATTAAATTGCTTTATTATTTTTAAATTTATTTTATTATTTATTTATTATAATAATATAATATTTCATAGTATTATTCTGTAGTCTATTAAATTGACAGCTTATAATAAACAAAAAGCTTCGGGAATTCGAAAAGTGTTTTCTGAAGATTGTCTAGTTTAAAATAACCAATTCAAAAGTACTACTTACTGTCGCATTTATATTGATTGTTTTTGTATAATTTTTCGGAAGCTTTGCAGCCGTTCTGAGCTTTTACAACGATGACCATGAAGTCTTTATATGTCGAATAATAACTAGTAAATTATATAACGAATTGTATACTATTTTTCAGTAGTACAAACAATAGTACTTCAAAAGTCTGATAATTTATAATTGTAAATTATAATGGACAAATACAATTCAGTTTAACCTTTTGAAATGTCACGCGTCGATAAATAGCTTTAAGACGTTCGAAATCTAAAATAATTTTCTTGCGTATTATTTTCATTGTTTACTGACATTGACTTTATTTATATACTAGCTGTTGCCAGCGACTTCGTTCGCGTAGTAATGAAGATATAAAGTACTATGAAGTTTAAATTTTAACATGAAAAAGCAGTTATTGTGACATAACTGTAATAGTTAGACATATGGTATTGCACACTTTTTTGTATATATTGATGTCCTCTATAAAACTGTTGTACATCACTTTGCTCTATTGTCAATAATTTCCGCAGCGTATAATGCTTTTTTTTGTATTTTTTCACATTTTCAGTTACATTATTGAAATTTTCATCCGGGTTTTTGAAAATATTCTATAGCCTATGTTCATTAGGGATAATGTAGGATTCTAATGGTGAAAGAATTTTTGAAATCGGTCCAGTAGTTTCGGAGTCTATTCAATACATACAAACAAACAATCAAATGTTTCCTCTTTATATATTAGTATAGATTATTACCATCAAGTTTATCTATCTATGCTGATCTAATATAATGGGGCTCACTATTCAGCCAATATTATTGTGAAGGAATACATAATAAAAATGATAGCTTGAACGTTATCGTATTGACATCAATGGATCCGAGATACTCCCCAAGGCTTAACGCCTAGTTCTAATTTCCCATGGTAGTATGAGTAAAGAATTGTTTTTTATTATTATTTTTGAATCTACACATATAACGCCTTTGCCCTAAACTAAAACACCCTGTATTATGGATGTTACGACAAGACTAACTCAAAAATAGAACACATGTATGAAAATGCACTTGCTCATAGTTAGGTTCTACAATGGCTTTGGAAAAGCGTATAACGAGAAGACTACAAGAAACTCGTCAATTATAGCTTGTGACGTAGTGTGTGAATAACTTTGGTTCACAGTTGGTAAGGAGCAAATGCTTGTAGGATTCCGCTTAGTACATGATATTTTCATCTCATAAATACGGTTGCAAAGATAACACCCGTATGACCGACTGCCTTAATTTTAACAACAAAGTTTTGTGTTACGTTTAAAGTAATGGTTTTTTTACATGAGGGTTTACGTGTTACCTGTCTGCTACCCGAATATTCGACATTGGTATAATTGTCTTTAATAGATACCTGAAGACATTAATAAAAGAAGAAGTATTTTTTATATAAAACTTTAATTAGCAATTTTATAACATTCTCAAAGTGTGTTCCGCGGAACCCTAAGGCTAAAATACTGCAAAAATACCTACCAAAGGGAGATTATAAGGTTACATCTAAATATTCCAACTAAATATTACGTAATATTACATTGCAATATGATTATTCATAAACACATATAAATCAGTTTTTTATAGTAATATTAAGGCTTTTTCCTTCGCCAAAAAAGTTTGAGAACCGCTGCACTACAGCATAACATTAGTACCTATGAAATTGCCTTAATAGCAATAATCAAACGTTTTGACAAGAAGTAGGACTGTTTAGGGCAGTGTTTCCCAACGTGGGACCCACGCTCCACAGGGGGGCAATTTGATTGAGTTTAACCCTTTCGCTCCGGGCCATTTAAATGCAATGCTAGAGTTTGAATTTCAGTTTTTCATTTGTTTTGAAAATTTACTTACCGTGTTTCGTTAACAGTTTCTTTCTAAAATCTATCATTTAAGTTTCTTAAGAGAAAAATTCAATATATATTTTATTAAAAATTATGTATGTTACGTTGGTAAAAAAGGTTGGGAAACACTGGTTTAGGGCATTCATTTAGCATTTCCTCATACAGTAAAAGTCATGCGTTCCGTACAGGTTGTGTGTGGTCTCATGTTAGGTTACGATTTTAAAAAAATGATGAATATATGTAATTCATTAGGTGGCTATAGTAACCTTAACCCGTTTCTCAGTGCGATTAACGAGCGAAAGAATTCTCTGGAAAAATGCCAAATCAGCTCGACCGTGTTTTTTACTCGTTTAACTGAATTTACTGTAGTTTCTCTTTTCATTATTTGTTACATCATTATTTTTGTAAATAATGCTTACTTATATTAACTTAAAATTTTAATACAAATTCATTACTTAGTCAGTGGTTCTCAAAGTTGACTGGGCTTCGACTTATCTAACAAAAATTTCCAATCTTGGGACATACAAAATGGGAGTATAAATATTGGTAATTTTCGTGGGAGTGCACTGCACCAGCGCTCTTTAGGACGAGCCGCCTCTGGTACCTAAGATATTAAGGCTTGTTATCAAATATTACAAAGGCCCTACCTAATGTATTGTATATATATGTAGATATATTTTCATGAAGATTACTTGAAATTTTTCATTGAAAGAAAAAAGAAAATCAAGTAAATAAAAAGCTCGCAATAGTAACGGTTTCATATACATAAAAAATTGTGGCACTAAAAGTCATGAATAGAAATAAATTTCTTCTGAAACCCTCAATTAGCTGGACGTTTATATTTTCCATTTTGAATTGTGAAGGTATTTTTAAAACAGTTTTTTATATGGTAGTTCGTGTATTTACACACTCTGCCTGATGTAAAGCTCTACCGTAAGCAAAGCATAATTCTTTTGTTATATTTTTAGTTTTATTTTTATTAGTTATTATCTAATGATATTTCTGTAATAAAAATTGGTAGAGAACCTACTTTATCTGAAAACCCAGTCCGTCCTCCAATGATAATGCCAATGACAAGATGACATTGACAACGTAGCTTAGTTCTTGTACAATTGGAATTTAATGAAATGAAAATCGTTTATTAGCTTATGCACTAAAGGCGTGCACTTTCTCATCGTTAGACTCTACTGTGACTTCGGAAAGGCGTATGACGAGAAGAAGACCACAAGAAACTCGTAAAAGATGATTGTCAGTTTTAATTTGAATATATTAGAATAAGGAATTTGGTTGATTTTGTTTGAAACAAAGGTGATAAAAGGCTTGTCAGAAGGCTGATGAGGGTAGTTGCTGCTGAATTGTTGAGCGAATTGAGGCAGTGGTTCCTCGGTTGGCGAAGAGCCCAGGTGATTCATCAGGTCGGTATGAACTCACTGCTTCGGTAGGCGAAGTAGGCACAGGTCAGGCACAAGGGTCCATGGGAACGGATAGTTCGTCGTGAACAGATAATGACACTACTTTGAAGAGTAACAACACCCGTGAAATGTTCACCTATAAAGATAGAGAAACTTATGTGAAATAATAGTGTAGATTAAAAAGGATTAAGAATATAATTATCACAATGCATTGTGGCAATAGAAAAACCAGAAGAAACAAGAAAGATGACACTGACAGACTAAACGTCAAAACCTCAAATCTTCTTAAATAAGTATTTTCGGCTTGTAGAATCGACCGCCACAAGTACTCCCCTCTCGGTGAATTCAGAAGAATTTATATCCGGAAAGCGTATTCTGCGGCCGTTGATATGTTGTTACTGTCTTGAAAATACTTAACACATGATGTTGTCTTGATGAACAAAAGGATGGTTTTGATGTTCTGGTTGAAAGAAAGTAGCATTTTGAGTTGAATGATGTTTTGCATTAACTGACTTAAGTACACGAACATGTTCTCTAAGTTTGAAAGCGAAGGTTTCCATGTCCGTGGCAGAGTCTTCTGGCCAGCTAGTGAAGCGATTCATAATATTTAATAACATGTATAATGATTGGATGGTGGAAGAGGTCCAACAACATCCATAAATACATGAGAAAATTTGCAAGGCACAGGATCTTAACTGCCGATTCCGCTTCTTATGTGTTTTGATACTTTTCATTGGCCATGTTGTGAAGAGCTGATTCTGTTAGGCATTGTAGTGGCATTAAGCGCCCTGTAATCACCGTATATTAGATGACGACCGAGGACTCTTAGAATGTCTACATATGCCGAGCTCAAAATTTGCCGTTAGCTTCATAACTTCACAAATAAGGTTATTTTCTGATCACGTCGGGGTCACCACTTTTGGAGATACTGATGTGTAATAAAATTGCTGATTAAAATGGATTTAAAAATATAATTATCACAATGCATTGTGGCGATAAAAAGACATGAAGAAACAAGAAAGATGACACTGACAGACTAAACGTCAAAACCTCAAATCTTCTTAAATAAGTATTTTCGGCTTGTAGAATCGACCGCCACAGATCTATCCCGAAAATATTTTTACACGTTTCATTAAGGCGGCATATTGGGAGCGATTACTACTTGTTACTAATTATTGTACTGCTTTATTTATTTATTTTTGTCATGAAATTTGTCAGGTTATTTTGTTGGGTGCTATACGATTGTTATTTTCATTAATTTTTAAAACTAACACTTTCTTCAATTATCCTAAGCTTGTCCTGTCCTATAATTAAAATTTCATTCGGTTTGTAATAGTAGACGTCCTTTTTATAATATACTAGCTTTTACCCGCGGCTTCGCTCGCATTTAAGTCATTAAATAAGTATCAGAGATCATTTCAATAGAAATCAATCAATATAATTCCAAACAGCCGAAACTATTGTCAGTTGGAAACTATAGGAAAAAACATATTTTTTTAAAATAAAAAGTATCCTATGTTACTTCTAGTACCTCCAAAAATATGTTTACAAAGTTTCACGATGATCGGTTAAGTAATTGTTGCGTGAAAACGTAACAAACAAACTCACATTCACATTTATAATATTAGTGGGGATTACTGTAATTTTGAATGGTGGTTGAATTAATATTTTTTTGTTGTTGGTATTTCCTACCAGATAACTTTTTGTAGTGCAGAATATTGTTATTAATAATAAATAGTTATTTACAAATGAGTAAAATAACTTTAAATGTATTAGTATTAGCTTGTAGTAAGTTTTGTAAACGAAATAATTTCACATTAATCTGTTCAAATATAAATAGAACTTGTACAACAGCATAAAATGAAGGCACGCAGAAAACTTTAAGTGAAATTAGTTATTATTACATAAGTAATATGGTGGGAAATAGCATAATATATTCCTCTCGAGAACCATAATGTTAATGAAAGGTAAATTCTCCAGTTAATCTCCGCGTTAAAGTTTTCAAAACTTAACTTAAACCCAAATTTATGACGTCACAGTTCTCTTGTGACATTTCGTATTTCAAAGTTGGTACGACGAATGTTTCTAATATTTATTAACTACATTAAAGGCGTTTAAAAATATAGGCTTGAATAAGTTTGTGCAGTTAAAAATGTATTACTAAAACATTTATTTTTGTATGTATCAAAACGAATGCGGACCTATAGGTGATAAGCTGAACTAAAAACAAAAAAAAAGTTTACTTACGAAGTAGTTGTATTGTCAATGTTAGTTAGAACAAGTCTTTTTACGGATGTTAAATTTACTTATATTGTGTTTGTAATAAATTGTAAATTAGTATTAGTAATTTCTTTTAAATCTATTATATTGTCTATATTTCTATAATTTCAAATGGATACAGTTTTTGTAGGTATATAAGCAATAGAAAAATAGAATGGCAAAGGAGATATCTGCATCCCTTTCACACATGCCTCAACTTCGACACAATAAGAATATATCTCTTTCTAATGATTGTTTCTTCCAGTCCAAAGTCCAGTCTGTATCCATTTGAAGATTATCGTATGTACATAGAATGTCCTGTGGTATCGATATAAGGCAAGTATTTCAGTCGACAATCGAACCACTCCATTGTAGAGGCCATAATTGAGTATTTTTAATTTATATGTAAAAAAAAGTTAATAAGAATACAAGGGAACATATAAATCTCTTCATATAAATCTCTTAAAATGTTATCTTTACATAGTATTAATAAAGTTATAAATATTCTCAGACGTAAGGTCTTTTAATCTAAGCACAGCACACCGTATCTCTTGTATAATAAATAACGCATTTTGTTCTCATCAGACATTCTTTTAGACCTTATATTTTTGCTAATTACCGCCGCTTTTGTGTCCCCTATTTTGTTATTATGACTGCTCTAAGAATGGGTCTCAAAATGTACGCATGCACGTGTTAATATAACATACCTTCATTTAAATTAGTAACGCTTGTATTTTCATTTTAAATTCCAATTAGAACAGATAAGACAGCTTTAAATAGTTCCATGGCTACACTACTAAGGAATCTCTGAGCATTATCAATATATATACCTCTATTTTTTTTAAGGTAGCCAATAGGTGGATCCAAAAATTGGAAAATTTTGTTAGATGAGTCGGAGCCTAGTCAACTTTGGGAACCACTGGTTTAATTTACTGTTGTAGCAATGATCAGTATCTTTGCTATGAGACTTAAAAATAATGAAATAAGTTTTTGTAATTTATTTTATTTTATTTATTTATTATTCAGGAATATAACAAATATGGTTTTGGATGGTCCCACACTAGGCAATGCCTGACGTGAGAGAGAGATAATGCTATATGCTGCCGCCTAGGTTACATTGGAGAAGAATAATGGGACTGAAAACGCTAAGTTACACGCGATAGTATTAGTATAAGATCAAACAAAAGATATAACATATAAACTCGGGCAATAAGCTTCCGGTTGAATTTAAATTGGGGTCACAATATTGCTACAAATAGGTAACAATCCAAATAGCGTTAAGAAGGAAAAATTGGTGAGGTACGAAAAAAGTGCTGACTTCAGAGCAGATTAGTTATTAAATTTGTCGTGTCGTGGATCAGGAGGCGCATAAATCATTTTTTTTTCTACGTCTGCCTTTAATTAATTTTTTTTTTTAGAACAAGAGAAGCGGAATTTCATAACACAATTAGAAATGTTAGCTGATACCTTTTCAGAGATTTTTTTTCTTTTAGCTTCTTTTTTTTATGTAGATATAGTCTGCATTTTAAGTTTTCTTTGTGAATATTAAAATAATGTTTTAGTACAATTATTAATGTATATATACATAGGTAAGGTAAGTTAGATTATTTTAGTAGTGTGTGTATTATCATGTGTAAGTCATATGTATTTATGTAGGGGGGTAACTATGTTGCTCGTCAGTCTACTACATGCATAACGGTGTCTTATTTCCATACTTTGATAATGAGAATGGGGTATTTTCAGGAATTAGTGTAGATGTAATTTATGCCGTCAGGTAAGTACACATATGTATAGGTACAGGTGTCCTATGTTGAACTCATTAATGCATAGGCGCTTGTGGTCATATGCTATAGTAAACAGTATCGCAACGTCGCGTCCTCAACTCGACTCTCGCTGTTTGCGAAACATAACAAAGCTAATTTTGAATTAAAACGAATTCTAACGTACAAATGTTTGCTTAGTGAATTTTTTTTTAATTTCACGTGAAATTCTCGTGGTGTTTTGTACTATGTAGGCACTAAACTACATATAATAGGTAGGTATGTATAAAGTAACAAATGCGGGCATATCATCACATTCAGTATGATGTTAAGCTAGTCAATGTTGATTTTCAAAATCAATAACAATGGATAAATCTTTTTTTTTTACATAATTGTTTTGACATAATTTTGTGAGTAACAGTGTACACTGACTTTAAGAACGTAAAGTTAACCAATCTGATCATAGGCCGGCTGCCTACGCTTCCGTTTTTATAAATTCGAATTCATGTTGTATTCGAATTCATTGCAGTGAGATCGAAGTCAACTATGAAGTCTTTGTTTTTCTATTTTTTTACTTTTAATAATTGGACTCCAATAGAGCGCTTTTACTCGTCAATACAAATACAAATATAAATGAAATAAATTTATTAATTTAACTATTTTCGCGACAAGTGAATCCTCCTATGCCGGAAATCGAAACAATTGACATATGCTTGAGGAATAGTGTCAAAAAATTGTTTGACGTAACTCGAAACGACGTAAGTCGAGGACTTCCTATATTTTATTTAAAATAATTTCATCAACACTAAAACGAAATAAATGTAAGGAATTCAAGCTTAAAAACTAGGATTGTCTTTCTTCTACTGGAGTGTTATTGTTACAAGTTTCTCCTGAGAGAATAAAAAATAGAAGCGTTGTTCTTTGCACCTTAACGTCTGTTGGCAAACTTTAAACAGCTGTTAAGTCGCTTGCTCACGAAGTTGGCGACCATAAAGATAAAAATAAATCCGTGGGCGGAAATTGAGAATTAACTTATCACGCTTTCGATGTTGAATTTTAAATAAAATTACATGTAATCTGTATATAACGAGTGTAATATATGGAAGCTTGTGTGTACGAGCCCACACTAGATGAAATTCGCCGATCGATACACGAATAACTACGATGTATGGTTAACGTGACCATACGTCCCGTTTTAAACGGGACTGTCGGGTCCCTTTTTACGGTTCTCCGTCCCGGTGTTCCCGAAAAGAGCTTCGGGACGCAAAATTGTCCCGTTTTCCAACGTCTATAACTACATCACGTTGCAAAAATAAACTAAGTAAGTAAATAAATAAAATTCAAAAAGATTTTTATTCTTACTTAAAATCATCACCAGCTGTACTAAAACAAATTTGTTCCTCTGAAAAATATAAAAATAACTGAGCATTTGTATAATTACTTTTTTAATTTGTAATGAAATGAAATGAAATGAAAATCGTTTATTAGCATAGGCACTAAAGGCGTGCACTTGCTCATCGTTAGACTCTACCGTGACTTCGGAAAGGCGTATGGCGAGAAGAATATCACAAGAAACTCGTCAAATTTATTTTATAACCTACCAATTGACGTAAATAAACCAATGTCCCGTTTTGAGTCAAAAAATAAATGGTCACTTTATGTATGGTAAATGCGTCATATATTTTTTCACGTAAAAAAAGTCCCTATAAAAAACAATGTTTTATGATGTTAACGTAATACAAATTTATTCTGAAATATTAAGATTTGTATAAGGGATTAAGTATGCAGATTAGCCGATACGAATTTGCTTAAATATTATTTGAAGAGAGACGGCTGTCTGAAAAGAATTCATTTTTTTATTCGCTTTATTATTTTTTTCTCTTGTAGCGTCTGTAGTCGTATCGTCCTGTTGGAACACTTGGACTTGTTACAAGCACTTGTTGTAGCAATATCAGACTTGGTGTTTTTCACTTTATATAGCTGTTAATTAATTGTAGGAATTTTTAAAATTGTATCTCAATGCGACACTTAGAGTATAGCAATATAATTCATTATATAATTATCTGAATTTATAAACTGATTAATTAATTATCATTTATTGTTTCGAATCATTGAAATACTCGTATATTGAGTAAAATATTTAAAACTAAATATCGTTTCAATTTATTTTTAAACTAGCGGTCCGTCCTGGCTTCGCATAGGTGGACACTTATTTTTTTAGACATTTAGAACTTTAGAAGACATTTTATAGCAATTTTTGGCAACCTTGGGTTACATTATTGCAGTTTTAGTAAGGATCCTTATTTTTTTCCTGTAATTTATATAGTCTATATTGATTGGTGATAATGTAGCATTCGAATGGTGAAAGAATTTTTGAAATCGGTCCAGTAATTTTTGAGCCAATTCGTTACAAACATACAAAAATACAAATCTTTCCTCTTTATAATATTAGTATAGAAGTATAGATTGTATAAATTTTTAAATTTTAACACATTAAAGGCGGGAGTCGTAGTACTACGATTTATATCGGCTGTTAGTTATTTTTTAATATTTCTTTATAGCTTAAATAAACTTTTTTAAGTCTAAATTTTTTATTATTGCACAAAATATCGCTTGCTCTAGGACGAAAAACGAAGGCGGAACGGTCGCCGAGTTACCTAGCATACTTTTGTCAAGATCCCCCCGTCTTTAATGTGTTCATAGCCTTTAATATATTTTATTTTTAAATTTATTCTCTAATAATGTGTGCAATAAAGAGTTATTATTATTATTATTATGTAGTCAATAATTGACATTTGTACAGAGTCTAAAACAATCATAAAGCAAATGAAATGGACTTATATGTATAATACCTAACAAAAGCTGTACTGTGAATCATAAGCAGTGGTCCAGATAAACGATCTTAATCCCGTGTCCAGTCCGATGATAAATTAGAATAATCTTGATATTTTTTTTTTGTTTTCCTGCAAAAGAAACTTTTTTGTTCTATTTCTTTCATAAAATAGAACGGTTTTTCGTTGATATCTCTACTAAGTGGGATAATAAATTAATTTGATAATTCGAAAAATTATAGTAATAAAAACAAAACGTGACAGTAATGTATGTAAAGACGGGATTTGTGGCGCAGTGGTCTGGTCCAGTTAGTACGGCAGAAGTCTCTAGTCCACGCAAATATTTCGTATACAGTAATACCCCGCTTTACGCGACCCCGTTATGCGCGTTTTCACTATAACGCGAAATTCAAATTTCGCGCTCAATTGCCCCGCTTTACGCGAAAGAGTGCATATAAACATAATGTAGTCATCAACTTTTCTATAGTCACGGGAATTTCAGTTTTTTCCGGAAGTTATCCCTCGCGTAAAGCGGGGCATTACTGTATATAGTGTCTCAGTTGTCCTTGTCTAGATATCGATATGTACATTTATTATTGTACGAATAACCTCAAACGTAACTAAGTTCGCGTTCTTCCAAATTTAGCACAAAGTAAATAAAGTAAGATACCTAAAAAAATAGTCTTGATATTTAGAATAAAAAAAAACTTGGGATCTTCAACTTAACTCGCAACTTAGTCGATAAATATCTTGGTCGAGGGCATTCCACCTCGTCAGCATTTAAGTTGTCGTCTAATGGCAAAATGATGCACGATATTTTAATGAGAAATAATAAATTTGTACCTCCGGCTATTTCTCTTCTGCATTTCTCTACATTTCAATGTTGTCTAGAAGAGATCGCTTCTTAGTGACAAGGCAGCCATCTCTTCTTACTCGCTTATTAAGTAATAAATAAATGTATAAAATATAATATTATTCATTTCTTATATAACTTTCACAAATTACAATAAAAGAATAATCGCTCGCTTCATTTCCTTAATTGTTTTTCGTGACAGGAAAAGAAAAGGGCAATCCTGTAATCAATAAAGCCTTATTATAACATGTTACTTGAGTTATTTACGTAAATACTAAAATAGAGTGAGACAAACGTAGGCGTTTATGTGTGGGAGAAAGGGACAACTATACTATAATAATTAATTTATATTGCATGTAAATTTTTAATTAATTGTTTAAAAGTCAATTTATAGCTAACAAACTAATCTCTTCTAGATAATCAACTGCTATGGGAAAAACTTGCTTGAAACTTGAAAAATACATCGCTTCATTTTACCATTACGGTAATTTCGGGAATGTTTTTATTCAAACAGAATTGGCGAATAACCGAAGGTTTTTTTTTCAGTGCTCCCATCCCGTTCCTTGTTGTTTATTTTACGAATTAGTTTTTCCCATTTGATCCGTTTTAAGTTTCTAAAGAATTTCGTATTTTCTCGGATCTTTGTTCTGATGTTTAACTTCTTCACTTCAAATAACAATAACAAGTAAATAGAATTTTAAAATAGGAAATATCTAAATGTTTTTGTTTTAGAATTAAATTAAAAAAAAAACAAATACTAGGAATTTTTTTTAAAATTAGTATTAATCATTTTCTACAAAGAAATGCCTATATATCGATAACCAGAGGCGGCTCGTCCTAAAGAGCGCTGGTGCAGTGCACTCCCACGAAAATTACAGAAGTAATCTATATTTCTTCATAATACATACTATCCTTACATTACATTCAATCTATTCTACTATGCCTATACAATAGTATATTATATTACCTATATCTACGCCGCTGTAATATAAGTTCTGTAATTTTCGTGGGAGTGCACTGCACCAGCGCTCTTTAGGACGAGCCGCCTCTGTCGATAACTAAAAAGCATAGCTTTTTTATTATCTGTTTCAGTACAGGACAGTGCGGCAATACGCCGGTTTAAATAGGTATAGGTTATAAAAATAGTTTTTTTTATCACTGTATTTATGTCAAAGATTAAAAATGTTATTTAAGAGTCGCGTCGAAGGTAACTTTAAATTTGACTGAACGCTTATTAGAGGATCTATTTTCACAGTTTCATTTGTTTTGTCCTCACGATCACGATGGCTGCGAAAGTTTCGAAATGCCGCATAAAATAAGAATAAATATAAGTCGCATATTTAAAGATACTTGTGTGAAATAATAAAGTAGATTAAAATGGATTTAAAATATAATTATCACAATGCATTGTTTCAATAAAAAGATCAGAAGAAACAAGAAAGATGACACTGACTCAAATCTTCTTAAATAAGTATTTTCGGCCTGTAGAATCGACCGCCATACATATATATTTTTTATAATTTATGTTATCATCATATGGTGATGTTTGATGATGGTTTAAATCACCTTAAACTTGAACCTTCAGTCTTTCACGCCTCCACAGTCACAGGTAGACAGTCTGGAATAGGATTAACTTGATAATAGATAGTTTGGACTCATTCTAAATTCACCAAGTTTGGTGATTTATGCAGAACTTTGGTCTATTTTACATAACCTCACGACAACCGGTGCTTAGAGATTTGCACTGACCCGTTTGGTAAATGTTATTCTAAGTATAATGTGTGCGAATAAATAACAAAGGCTAATAAGACCTGTGGGCTTATCACGAATTTAGTCTGGCTTTCGAATCGAGCTGTCACAAGTAAAACGGATCCGTTAGCAATCGGGATCATGAATTTTTACTAACGAATAACGAGCACCAGCAATCTATCAAATGAATGAAAGATCGAGACGTTCGAAAATTAACAAAAAGTATCTAAAATATTGTAGTTCCAAATCCGCACGCGGTGGCGCTGCTCAAATTTCCATACAAATCGCTTGAAGCGAACTCGGTTCGAAAGCCAGACTAAAATTCGTGATAAGCCCACTGATGTTGTATGTAAAAGCGTTTCTCTTTTGAATAAAAAACAAAAGAACTTCACTTACAATAATATGTATTACCTAATTATTCTATTACTAATACTTAATACTTGTATTGAACAGGCTATGATTGGTGAGTTTCTTGTGATTTCTTCTCGTCATATGCCTTTCTGAAACCTCAGTATATTCTGACTATGCAAAAGAGGCAGAAAGGCCCTATTACTTATAGAGTCTAACGATGAGCAAGCGCACGCCTTTAGTGCCTATGCTAATAAACGATTTTCATTTTATTCCTTTTTTACTTAGTCCAAAGTTATTCTTCTATTTAATAACTTTTTGTGTTCGGTACAAGGTTGTGGATTTCTCCCGTGAGAGGGCGCTGGAACAACTTAAACTACACTATTTGACTTTATTTAGGATTGTCTTTAAGGTAATTGCAGTTTATTTAGATTACAATAACCAGGAATGGAATCCGAAACCTGACGCGTTACAGGGGGACTACTCAGGCATATCCGAAGTTTTGTGATACGGCCGTCACTTCTATATAGTTTATGTGAATTTTGACACATAAGCCCGTAAAAAGTCCTGTCAAATTTCCGTGAAATAAGCATTGTGTGGCCTATCCGTCGTGACGTCGCTGTCAAATCCGTAATTTCGTGAATGATTACGTCCGTATTTTCGTCCGAAGTGCGCCTGAGTAGCCCCCCAAACTGCAGCAGTCGCATTGCATGCAGTCACAGAGCCTGGCAAATATTGACACTTAAAAGTTATTCTGTATCGTAGCAATAAATTTCTGTAGTTTTATTTATAGCGCGCCTTGAGAGATCAAATCGAAATTTTGATGTAGGTCTCCAATATTCGCTGAGACTTAAAATTGCTGCCAATGCTTCATTGTGTATGATGATCACGTATTTCGAGTTCGGCTGTCGTTTTTATCATTTCCCACGACTATGGCTTATTTATTTCTACATCTCTTTTTTTGGGACTTTTAATCCCGCCAATATTGAATTGTTATTATATTTTGTGATATTACGTTTGGTTGGGGTCGAATGAGTTTATTTATATTGAATATTCGAAATGAATAAAAAGATTTTTTAATAGACTATAATCTATATCAGCGATTCTCAAACTTTTATGGCGAAGGAAAAAGCCTTAATATAATTATAAAAACTGATTTATATGTATTTATGAATAATTATATTGCAATGTAATATCACGTAACATTTAGATGTAACCATGTAATCTGCCTTTGGTAGGTATTTTTTGCAGTAATTTAGCCCTAGGGTTGCGTGGAACACACTTTGAGAATGGCTGATCTATATAATTAGTTGACATTAATAATATATGTCAATATAATTAAAACGAAGTCCGTAGTAACTACAATCATGAAAGAAATAACGTAATTGGTAAAGACGAAATATATGCTTAACATATTTCTTAAATAATTTGCGTTTGCATGTATAAAATCCACGAAAATAGCAAGCGTCTTCTGGACCATAACATTTGCAAAAAACCTGAAAAAATATTACTTAAGACATCTACTTTCCGAAATACAGCGATTTCAAAAAATTCTGAAAAAATACAGATCCTGAAAGAACTGATTTTCCTGAACAAAATTGTCCTTTACACCACCCGGCTCAGGGGGGCTACTCAGGCGCACTTCGGACGAAAATACGAATGTTTCCTACTCAGAAACACTTGCGGACACGTAATCATTCACGAAATTACGGATTTACAGCGACGTCACGACGAATAGGCCACACAATGCTTATTTTATGGATATTTGACAGGACTTTTTACGGGCTTATGTGTCAAAATTGACATAAACTATGGAAGTGACGGCCGTATCACGAAACTTCGGATACGCCTGAGTAGCCCCCCAGACGTCTACTTCCCGAGATATAGCGATTTCAAAAAATGTTTCAGCTGTTCTTGTCCTGGCTGTCTTATACCCAAAATACAGGATGTCCCAGTTTGGACTCAGTTTGGGTAAGCGTGTGTATTATTAATGCTAATTTTATATTCTAGGTCAAATACGAATAAACATTTATAGACCAAAATAAAATTTAATATATTCTCTTATTGTGAGATTTTCCTTTTAAAATTCAGGACGTAGTTTCCTTTTATATACTTAACAGATAACGCATTAGGTTTGCAGTGTTCTGGGATATGAAATTTGCTATTCCGTTTACCAAAAAGTATTACCAAAAACTCAAATAGAAATTTACTTCTGTCTATTTGAAATTGCAATCCTATTTACTGATTGTCGATTCGTAACATTGTAAATGTAAGGGCTGTATTATATTGAAATCTCATTAATTTTAGGCTCTACGAGATTTCAGAATCATAGTCAGTACAATATAATGTTAGAATTAGTAGGTACATTCTTGCTTAGCTTTAAATTACGTATCTTAAAAAATTAATACAATGAATGTAAATAAAGCTAGTACCTAAGTATATAAGCACACTAACATACACACAATAATTTTAGTCACACTAGGTTGGTTAATTTCATTATTTGATTTATGTAAAAAAGTAGGTGTTTATTCATGTAGCCTTATGAAATTCATATTACAGGATATCTTAGCTCGAAATTATGGCATTGTATTTATATATTGATTAATAATACCTACATTCCCACTAATATTATAAATGTGAATGTGAGTTTGTTTGTTACGTTTTCACGCAACAACTACTTAACCGATCGTCATGAAACTTTGTACACTTATTTTTGGAGGTACTAGAAGTAACATAGGATACTTTTTATTTTTAAAATATAATTACTTTTTACTATAGTTTCCAATTGACTATTTGTTGTTGTAATTCATTCAATAAAGAATATTTAAAGTTTTTGAAATATCATTGTGTGGAGTAACTTTTAAAAATTGATAATCCAAGCCAAAAATATAGTTATCATACTATTGAAATGATCTCTGATTCTTAAAGGCGAGCGAAGCCGCAGGTAAAAGCTAGTTTAATATAAAATACAGTAATATGTCTGTCAAATTAGACAGGTAATTGATACGCAGATATTTGCCTATCGATCGCACTCTTGCTTTAATATCAGGCGGTGTGTGGTCGTATATCTGAGTCTAATTGTTTTGATTATATCATGTCTTTTTTGCTTTTTGCTTCTACTGTTTTTTTTTTTGTTCCTTCGTTTATCGAGTTATGACAGTATGTAACCGCCTTAATTTAAGGAGCAATGCTCTTACATTTGGTTGAAATCGTGTTGTAGGTACCACATTGAATATTTTATTTTGACGAAGCATTTTCAAAGGTAGTCCGTAGCTTATGTCATACTATTACATTCGGTGAAGACTCCAGACCATTCAATTTAAGTAAAAGCCTTAAATTTTGTTTATAAAGAATTTTTATTTTTGTACTCCCAATGAAGCTGAGGGTTCAAATCCCATGTTGGCTTATTCATGATGTAAATCTCTTTTTAAAGTTATTTTTAGTATTAATTTGAATTCGAATTTTCGACGGCTTTGCAGCCAATTCCTTTACTCAAGTAAGACTGCAAAAGTTTTGATATCAATCACAATAACGTGTTGTATGAAATTTTTTAACTTATAGTGGTGGTGGTGGTGGTATTATGTAATATTCGACGTTGTAAACGTTTTATAGTCGTGGCAAATCAAAATTTAATTATTATTTTTTTCAATTTGTTATGTTATACGTATAATAATACGATAAAACATTAGTGTATGTAAAAAAAATATTATATGCGTTTAAAAGCGTTAGAATTTAAACCTTTGCCTTATGTTTTAAGAAACTTTTCTTGGGATAATTTATCAAATATAATCTGACCGATTTAGTAACAATTATTTATTCCATTTGGCACAATTTTTTTTTGATTAGTTTCTTTTTATTTGTTCCAACTCGAAAGGCTTAACTTTTATTTTTATCATAAGTAAAATTACTTGAAAAGAGATGGATTTTATTACAAAATAGTGTTTAGAGATACTTATGTGAAATAATAATGCTGATTAAAATGGATTAAAAATATAATTATCACAATGCATTGTGCCAAAAAAAAAAAAACAGAAAAAAACAAGAAAGATGACACTGACAGACTAAACGTCAAAACCCATCTTCTTAAATAAGTATTTTCGGTCTGTAGAATCGACCGGCACAAGTGTATATAGTATGTTTTCAAAGTAACTACAACATATATTACATCATAGTAAAACAAATGTAAGTATTAATCCCTCGAGTGTTATCCAATCTGTAATATCTCGATGTGAAAATAGTTCCGAGGGGGAAAAATACATATCTTTCGTTACAATAACCATGTATTCTTGTAATGTGATATAGCTGGCAATAGTAGAACTCGCATCGGGATATTCGAGTGAAACTGTAATGGAAATTCGATGAAATATTCTGTAATATCCTCAATGGATGTTACTATATATACTACGAAGTTATGTGAATATACAGGATGTCCCGTAAGTAGTGGATCAAACGAAAACTAGATATGTAGAAATGTAGATATTTTTATAATAATGGGCTAAAATTGTGTAGTATATTTTTTTTAAATAGGCTTCATTCAAAGTTCATAGGTACCTACTAAAAATTGTTCAATTTTTTTAAAAAATATTGGTAGGAAAATTCTAAACAAACATTTTCTTCGTAAAGTCCAATATTGTATTTACATCCTAACATAAAATAATTCAGAGAAATGTACAACTTTCTGAAATTTTTATAAAAGATATCACTAAATTGAAATATTTTTAGAAAAATAATAATTGCCCATTTTTTAAATTATAAGTTAAATATGTTTTTTAATATATTTTTCTAATAGGGCGTGTCTCCTTTTGACTCCAATTTTCGTTTGATCCACTACTTACGGGACACCTTGTATATGTATATTATTTAGATTTATGGAGATATTAATAAGTAGAAAAGAATAAATAATTTAATAAAAAGGTATTATAATGTTTGTTTAGGTTATTCGTAAAAATTATCTGCTTAATTTAAAAGATTTTATCCGGCTTATGGTCACGTTTATTTTTATTAATTTTAATCCGACGTTTTGAAAGTCACCATCGCTGTAACTACCTACATTGGGTGTTATAATAATAATAATTTTATTAATATAGTTGAAGGTAGGTAGGCATACCGAAAAATTTGCATTTAATGAAAAAAAATTTTTATCAAATTAAAAATTATGCAGAATATGAAACAAAAGACAATATTCCTACCTCTTGGTTGTCTTAGAAATGTGGGGGTATAAAAATTGGTAATGCTCGGAGATCTCCTAGTAGCAAGTCTTATTTGTTCTAATTGGAATGGGAAAAATGAAAATGTAAAAATACCAATATGAATAAAGAACTATTTTGTGAACACATACATATTACATAGCTTTTTAGTTTAGTAATAATCGAAATATATGCGTGTGAATAATATTGAATTAAATTCAAGCAAATATAACAATTAATGTTGCATTTGTGACAGAAGGTAACCAATTTAATAATGTAAGTATATGAGTATAAACAACGAGTATGTTGGAACCTATCGTTATTGTAAACACTATAAATAGTATACTAACCACATAATAAGCCAGATAAGAGTGTCACGTCAACAATTTGTCCAATTACGACCATTAAAATTTGACCCTTTGACATTTTGACCTGTAAATAACGAGTTGTAATTATTCAGTAATAAAATGGTTTTGTTTTTATAGGGATCATATAATCCTCTAAAATACAACCTAAAAAGTTTATTTAGGATTACTCGTTATATTATTATAATAACAAAAAAAAAATAAAAAAAAAACAAAAGATCATGCTACAGATATTTATAATAATACGTATTAGTGCAAAAATAACATATTTAATAGGATAGCATTTCCTTCGTTTTCCTGTTAAAGAAAATAAGGAAAATTTGGAATGAAAATGCAAGGGGATAGTACAATGAGTAATGGTTCAAAAGGGAAATATGCTTGTCGATTATAATATTTTCACACCAATTTGCATCTTTAGGAAGTTGTGCTCTAATTGAGGAGGAAAATGCCTATTAGTAAAATATATTTATTTTTCTATACAGATTTTTTTTGTCTATGATTTTGCTTAAATGCGTATTATTTTCTAGACTTGCTCATCGTAAAAATATCGTCTTTGAAATTCCGCATCTAGTTCATAAAATCTTTTAGGTAACAGAATGATTTTAACTCAAACACGTTAATTATATTTTTTGTATTTGTACAGAGAGAGCAATAAACAAGATTTTTGGGTTTATTAAAGTACAGTCCCAGAGAAAAGTGGCGAAAGAAACTCGGGGGGAAAAAGGCAATAATTTGATTATTTAGGACCAAAGTGACAGTTACGGAAATTTATTAACTCAGTTTTTTTTACATTTGTAACAGATCGTTTATTACTTAAGCAGTAATGATTTTTTTTAATACGGAGAGGTGTTGATTAACTAACTGATGTATTTATTACAATAATCGGGTTCTTAAATTGTGACCTCGTACGATTTGAAAAGAAATGGATCCAGTACTAACTTCAAAATGTTTTTATACAATTTCAATGATTCGAAATGGTAAATAACTAACCAATTTATAATTTTAAAAATAATATAATTAATTATATTATTGTGCCTTAACAGGGTGTCGCATCTTCTATAAGGTATTTAGACGAAATTAATCTTTTTTTGTGTGTCATCGATGACATTTATATAGGTGTTTGATCGATGACTCCATAAACACGTTCAGGTTTTCATAAATACAATATTAGCTATCTATATCTATCTGTGTCCGTGACAGCGAACGATTCATGCATATTTATTTCGTGCAATAAAAATATTTCTTCACAAAAGGAAAGTTATGAAGCAAAACAAATAACTCTGTTGTTCGGGTCCTCTGATGATAGATGGAACAGCAAAAAGGGGGACCGCCGCATATTTCATTATTAACGATTTTGCCGTAAAGAAGCAACTTTACAAATAAATGTGCAGAAGTTATTGCCCCATCTATATGCAGATAGTTTGTCCTATTTATTGAAATAATATGTAAAGCCTAATTTTTGTATTTTCTGTTGTTTTTTTTTTCATCCAAATAGACCCATTGTGAGCATAGTTTTGGGTCACATCTTGGTTTTACTAAATATAATCCACTTTTTTTCATTTCAGCTCTGTTATATATACAATAAATAAATAAAAGTACAAGTCAGATACGAAAAAAATTTCAATAATATGATGATAGTCTCTTATTTATATCTAAAATCTATATCTAAAATTTACAGGTCAAACTGTCTTATTCAAACAGGTCAAACTTTAAATGTCAAATTGGCACTTATATGGACATGGCACTGCCTTTGAAGGTTTTATTTATGATAATTATTATGCGCTTTTATTGTCCCGTTATTTCTTTGTTCGACTGTACTTTTCAATGTTTATCGGTTCGTATTAAAAGTTTTAATTTTATTTATGGCGGAAGAGTTTACGGCAATTTATTGCGAAAGTACGGAGTTTTACCTCTTTACAATAAAGAGTGCATTGTGAGAGATTTCCTTAATATTTATTTTGATAAATATAGTTTTTTGTCGTTGATTACTTTGTCTTTACAATAGAAATTTTTATTTATATTCGACCTGATCACCAATCATATCCAGCATGTAGTTCTAGTATTATTGTAGTTTAACGTGATTCATTCCCAAAGGAGAGTTTTCAGCAAGCAGGTTAATAGGTTATACAATAAATTCTTCTAAAATATAGTATTGTTCCGTACCAAATCTATAGATATATTTTTCCCCTATTTATTATTTATTTTTGCTGGCTGACAACATACATTCCTGTTCCCTCGGCCACCTTATTTCGTCCCGATGGCAGCGCCCTCTCGGCGACAGTGTGTGTAACTAGGAACAACTACGTGAACGCACGCGCTCGGATCACCACCGACAAATAATTCGTGCACCGTCATTCTATTCACCATTTCAACGCAATCAAAGGAAGAATCGACTAATACAATATACCAGCACCTAAGGATCGCTCCGGAGACGACAGTGGAAGAGAAGGAAAGCCGAGCCCATCGTGAGTACCCCTTTCTTTTCCATTCCTGCATACTGTCCGTCAGCCAGCATTTTATATCATACAAGTATGTACGTACGTATATGTAGTGTCTCAGTGATCATAATAATCCAGGTCAGATAGGAATACCTTTATACCTTTATAGCAGTATAATTTGAATAATACCTCCGCAATGCACGAACGATAGCTTCTCTACATATTCAACTCATCCACTTAAACTGTTCGATAATTATCTCGCTTTTGTTTTGAGTTTCAAACGAATTAGTATGGATATCCAACTGTTCTGGAAAAACGATGTCTAGCTATTCGGTAGGTGTCTTCAACGAAACAGGACAAAAACGACGCTCGTCTTCTGAAACCAGTTTTGTCCGTGTCTGCAGATACATTATTTGGTAACGCTTTAGTTGAGCACCCCAGGAATTACTAAATGTAAAAAATATTTTTTTTTACATTTAGCAATTTATAACGGGCTATAACGGCCGCTAACTCTAACCTAACCTTTTCGTGATTCGTACAGTCTTGGGGTCCTCAACTAAAGCCAAGCACAAAATTGCAGAAAGCGGCTTTTAAAGGTGCGCCAGTCTTGTACGTGGTGATCAAAACTTAAACTTGCACCAAACAACATTGATTGCGACGCCATTTTTATTACAATACACTTTATATCGTAACCATGCGCACGCGCAGATTTCTCGTCGCCAATTGATGTGTATGTCGTAGTTATGGAAATAAAAGTCCTTCTTGAGTGTGAGGGGGTAGTCACGTACCATTATACAATTCATAAAATACGTTTACATAACTACTCGCAATCATAACTTAACATATTATATATTTTTCCACATCAAATTATTCAATTGCAAAACGTGTATGCACAATCTGTTGTCAGTCTTTATTTAAAAATATAAATGATCTCTCGAATGCGGGCCTTGTGACATGCGTTTTAGATATCACCCGCATCCGGTAACGCATGCGGTATGTTAGTTGCATTTTTAATGTTATTTTGTCAGTAAGAATTTCATACAAAGTTTCATACAGTATTATAAACGTAGATTAGTGTATACATAAATGTATATGTAAATTTTAATATCCATTTGCGCTAATGAAAATAAAGCGTTTTTGTCACAAAGTTCCTTTGAAAATGTTTGCACTGACTAAGCCTCACAATTAAGGATGAACGTTGTCATTTCTTTAAAAATGTACACGTCCCTTTTCAACTTATGTAAATGTAATCTGAATGAAAGGGATGACATGCTAATTTATAGCCATTGTCCGCTGCGAGTGTGGTCTCCCAAAAAGTGCTTTCAATGGAAATTGATTTTCCTTTTATGTTTACATTTGGGTTTTGAAATGTTCTCGGAGGCCTTTAGATGCCAGTTGAGAAAACGTTTGGGACTAGTTTTGCTATTTTCGAAGATTACATGGCTGTAAACTTCAGTTGTTTTTTTTATATGTGTTCTTATGAAAACGATTATGTTCGCTTACATACAGACCAAAGACTAACGATTGGAGATAATCAAGACACAATATAACTGGGTGTTAAACTTAGCATCACGGATTAACACTACAAAAGTTGGTTTAATTTAAGCAAATTAGGCAGATTCCACTAACTTGTTACTGAGACGTAGTTACAGGGGTAAACGATACAGAATTATTATGCACTTAGCTATTCCCGGAAGTTGTATATTGAATTTAAGACTCCATTAAACTTTGCAGGTTTAAACACTTCCCTTCGTGTAGCTATAGTCTTATATTTAAGGATTTGTGAAACTTAATACTGTCTGTTCTACGCGTTTCGCTTTAACCGCATCGCAGAACGCAAAACGCATTTTGTGTGAAATTTAATTTATTATGTATTACAAACGTACTAGCTTTATAATGTTTTTTTTTCTTGTATGTATTTTAACCAAATTGTAACCAACCATGAAGTACTCCATCGTATAGTTCAGTGTTAAAGGTCTTCTTGGGTAGTGCAGAGTCAAAGAGTGTTGAGGTTTAATACAGAGATTTAATGGTTACATTATGCTATATTGATTGGAGTGAGCTGACTGAAGTGACTTGTCACTCGAGGAGCGTGTTTATATATACCTCGAGTGACGTGGAAGAATGTAGTGTTTCAGCATGTTCTGTCCTTCGTCCAGACACGTGCCGTTACATTCAGTTTCAATTGTTTATTATATAATAATAAAATTATTATATAATAAAATGCAACCAGTGTGTGTTGTTTATTTTTCAGATAATTATTTTACAAAGCATTAAAAGTAAATTAGAGTAATGCAGTCGAACGAAAGAAGCGTCCATTAAAATACAATTTGGCATCAAAGTGGGTGAGCCAATAAATCGTTCGCGCGAATCGGCTTCTCTCGTAAATCGGTTTCAATATCACAAATCCCCACTTGAATAAACCCCTTTTTAAAACTTACGAACAAAATAAGATGATTAATGTTTGTTCCATTCGGGTCTTTGAGAGGTTTATTGGCGATTTCTATCACTTATTTATTGCAATTATGCAATCTAGATAGAAATCCCGTGTGCAAACTTCAATGCGTCAATAAAGTGTAGCAAATTTAATCTATGCTAATATAATAAAGAGAAAACATTTGATTGTTGTTTGAATGTATTGAATAGGCTCAGAAATTACCGGACCGATTTGAAAAATTCTTTCACCAGTAGAATCCTACATTATCCCTGATGAACATAGGCTATATAATGACCAGGGTGAAAATTTCAGTAATGCAACTCAAGATGTGAAAAAAAAATACAAAAAAAAATCATTATATTGCGTACGCTGCGGAAATTATTCACAATAGAGCAAAGTGATGTACTACAGTTTTATAGAGGACATCAATATCTACAAAAAAGTGTGCGATACCATATGTCTAACTGTTACAGTTATGTCACAATAACTGCTTTTTCATGTTAAAATATGCAATAGTATATTTATACTATAAAAATCTCGAAAACAGCTTGACTTACAAAGATGAAGTTTGGCAGGGAGGTAGTTTTATAGTTAGTAGATAGCTAAGAACGGATTTTGCGACAGATGTGTGATAGGCATTTTTCGTTGACTGAAATATGAAACATCATTAAACTTCATAGTACTTTATATCTTCATTACTACGTGAACGTAGTCACTGGCAACAGCTAGTTTTTAAATATTTTATAATATAATAGTATGTCATAAAACTGTTCTCCAACTGGTGTTAAATGTAAGTACGATCTATAAACGGTCGCAAAAACGACCTGCAGATATTATTCTCCGACGCTATGCCGCCTTAGTATACGTGTAGGTAACAAAACACTTAAAACTGTAGTTATCTTTATTGAGTCGAATAGAAGGGAAACTTTCGAGACGTTGTCAAAATAATTGGGAAGATTTTATAGGTTCCTTGACACGAGTTATTTTAGTTTATTTTTCTAGAACACTACGAGATTTATCGTCATGAGATCGTCAGCTTAGTTTTATATTTTATAATATTTTTACTAGCTTTTACCCCCGACTTCGCTCGCATTTAAGTCATTAAATAAGTATCAGAGATACTAACTATAGTCAATTGGAAACTATTATTGCTGCTATTTCGCAGTATATTATATATTTGAGTCCGTGCAAAAGAAAAATCCACTTTTCGCTTTTCAGTTTCTGGACTGCTTGACATTGACAGTCGTATTTTTTTATAGAACTCAATATAATTTATAAAAATCAAAAGGAGGTTGTGAACGCCAACAATTATAATAAAAAATATTTATTTTTTTAATAAAAAGTATCCTATGTTACTTCTAGAACCTCCAAAACTATGTGTACAAAGTTTCATGATGATCGGTTAAGTAGTTGTTGCGTGAAAACGTAACAAACAAACTCACTTTCACATTTATATTAGTAAGGGATTATATAAAAAGCTTTTTTATTTGACCTTCTTTTGTTAAACGGTCTCCGATGTCTTGTAAAGGTACTTCTGCTGACGTGATCCCGTAGTAACCTAACAAGGAATTGTTATATTTTAATTTAATTTACAGTGGGCTTATCACGAATTTAGTCTGGCTTTCGAATCGAGCTGCCACAAGTAAAACGGATCCGTTAGTAATCGGGATCATGAATTTTTACTAACGACTAACGAGCACCAGCAATCTATCAAATGAACGAAAGATCGAGACGTTCGAAAATTAACAAAAAGTATCTAAAATATTGTAGTTCCAAATCCGCACGCGGTGGCGCTGCTCAAATTTCCATACAAATCGCTTGAAACGAACTCGGTTCGAAAGCCAGACTAAAATTCGTGATAAGCCTGATAAAAAAAAAATAATGTCAAAAAAGTCATTTTAAGCTTGACATATGACCTTTCATATTTATTCTAGTTTATTCTTTTGTATCATCTAAAGGTACACTTGGACTTGTCAAAATACAATTATCCCTACTTCCCTACTAATATTATAAATGTGAATGTGAGTTTGTCTGTTAAGTTTTCACGCAACGACTACTTAACCGATCATCATGAAACTACACTACACTATTTTGGAGATACTAGAAGTAACATAGGATACTTTTTATTTAAACAAAATTATTATTTTTTTACTACAGTTTCCAATTGACTATAGTTTCAGCTGTTTGGAATTTTTCTATATTTATTTTTATTTCCGTCTGTCATTTTTATATTGCATTTTATGTAGTAATTTTTATCATATTGATTCATTTCTATTGAAATGATCTCTGATACTTATTTAATGACTTAAATGCGAGCGAAGCCGCGGGTAAAAGCTAGTATTTAATAATATGCAGCTAAAATTTGTAGACTGTCATTTGTAGCTTCATTTAAAGTGAAAAATGCACTAATTAATTAATATTTAATTATTAAATTTAAAAAAATTAAATAAAAAAAATTAAATAAATTTAATGTTTTATATGTGTTTTAAATTATAAATCATTCATCACTTTAACATCACGTGACATATTTTTTATTTAGTTTATAAAATATTAGTGTTCTGCTTTTATTTCTAGAAAACTTAAATGTCGCTTAAAATAATTAAAAATAAAATTTTCAACCCAAATGTTCGGTACAATACATGCCAAAAAATCTTAACTCCCCCGAGATTAATATAGGAATTGAAAAGTTGGCAACACTGTACCGCGGACGTAATATGGTTTTGTTTTAGAACTACCCTTCTTTTATGATGTTTCGAAATAATAAAAAAACTTTTGGCTAGAGTAAGTTCATAAAGATTACTTTTGTATGTTTCGTTTTTTTTTAAACTAAGTTATATTTGTTCCAAATAAAATTCAGTACTTTAATTAACTTACAAGATACAATTAAGCGAAATTGCGAGCCATGTTTGTAACGTACATGTTACATATTAAATTCTATAAAATAATTTAGAGAAATTGATGTGAAATGATGATGGAGATTAAAATAGATTGAAAATATAATTATCACAATAAATTGTGACAAAAAAAGAAAAAAAAACTTCTTATATAAATATTTTCGGCTTGTAGAAGAAAGAATTCATAAGAATTTAGTTATGTATCATTTTCAATAACTCGATTTTTTTGACACTAATTACGCAGTAGCAAGATTCATTACTTGTGAAGGAAATTATTTAAAATTATTTTGCTTATAATTCCCGCTACAACATTCAGTAATTTGTCTCGACGCGTTTCGCCACTTCACGTATCCTGATGATGCCCCGTGAAGTGGCGAAACGCGTCGAAACAAATTACTGAATGTTGTAGCGGGACTTATAAGCAAAATAATTTTAAATAATTTCCTTTAATATGGATTTCCGCAAAGTAACGCCTGAAACAACTAATTATATCATTACTTGTTTCCAAACTATTACTAATTGAAATATTAATATGAATTAATTGTAAAAATAAGTAACTTTTCATCCACATTATAACTGTGGAAAGTACCAGTCAAATTTTGCGACAGTTAAAAGAATTTAAGAAACCTGAAAAATATAATCCTGAATAGAATCTAAAGGCGTATTAAAAAAAAATCAAAATGTAATTCAGCAAAATGTCGCTTAAAAGGTCTACAAAAGGTCTTATTGTAATCGTAGTTTCACATGTCGCCGACTGTCTTTTGTTTCATTAATTAATCCACAAAAGGCGGTATTTTAGCAGCACAATCAGACATTTTGCAAACGCCCCCAGACTAAAGAGCCGTATACAATCTTAATCCGTTCTTCTCTTCATTTTATTTCACGCTTTCGCTGAATACAAATTTATTTTATTTTGGCCCAGTTTAGATTAATACCGACAACATCTGATATAACTTCATAATCTTTTTACGTTTTTGTAAATGTACAGAACCGTACTTTCAATACTTAACTATAAACATCTATATACCACCACCCGTTCACCCCGCTGAAGTTCTTCTATTGGGGTTGTCTTAAAGAAGGGTCTACTCAAAACCCATTTCCTACTCAACATTGGACGAGCTTCGCCAAAAAATCACTCAGGCTGCGGATCATATCAATAGTGGAAGATATGCATGACAAATAAAACGATCTTTTTTAAAACGATGTACATTTAGGTACTTTAATGTAAAAAATGCAAGTTTTAATTAATAAAATAAATGTAAAATTATTACTATTTGTCAAAACAATCAAAATTCAATCAACATTTTTCAACAACAAACCTATAACTACACAGTAAAAGTGATCACTAGCAACAACAACAATTTATGAAATTTGATTCTTGTTTAGAAATGACAGGCATATTTTTTTTTGTGATTAGTTTTCCTAGAGTATTATACCATTTAGGAATCTTGGTTAGTTGCGTCAACTTTTGAAAAAACTTGCCATAGTAGTGTCCATACTTTTTTTTTACACCACGATGACTTAAAGTGGACCGAAGGTAAAAATCTTTCAAAATTTTAGGGAAAAAAAGAAAATTTAATTTATTTTTGTGTAAAAACTACAGGCATTCTGAAATTTGTAAGGGTTATAATGGATAGCAGTACTACTTAGGTTGCCGATACAAAAAAAAAATCTGAAATATTTGTAAATTGATGGTCTTGGAACTTGAAAATATCATATAGGGTGTCAATTTTCGAAGGATTTCAAAATTGATTCTTGTTTAGAAATGACAGGCATATTTTTTTTTTGTGATTAGTTTTCCTAGAGTATTATACCATTTAGAAATCTTGGTTAGTTGCGTCAACTTTTGAAAAAACTTGCCATAGTAGTGTCCATACTTTTTTTTACACCACGATGACTTAAAGTGGACCGAAGGTAAAAATCTTTCAAAATTTTAGGGAAAAAAAGAAAATTTAATTTATTTTTGTGTAAAAACTACAGGCATTCTGAAATTTGTAAGGGTTATAATGGATAGCAGTACTACTTAGGTTGCCGATACAAAAAAAAAATCTGAAATATTTGTAAATTTGTGGTCGTGGCACTTGAAAATATCATATAGGGTGTCAATTTTCGAAGGATTTCAAAATTTACTTAATATTTTCAAAAAAAATTGAGATATATTTTTTTCTTATTTTTCCTCGAGCAGTGAAGAGCGGGTCCACCCACTGGTGCCGGCTTATCGTTGAGTTTTGGGACACCCTGTATATAAAACTCAAAGGTGACTGACTTAGTGATCTATCAACGCACAGCCCAAACTACTTAGATTTTCGACTGATTGAACTGAAATTAAAAATTGACAGATATGTGGTTAATAACTGGAGCAAGTTTTCAATTATGACCCACGACAGGAATGGTGATAACTACTTAACACACGTTAAATAAAAGTAAAGCCACACAAACTAAACCTAATTAATAATAATACTTCTTAACGCGAGCGAAGCCGCTGGCAAAAGCTAGTGTTTTAATAAAATAGTATTCGATTGATATTATAATCTATGGTCTTGTATTGTGATTTACTCTATCTTCAGCTTGAGTGTTCTGTTATATATATTTATATCTGTACTGTTCTGAATATATGTATCTGAACTTAACCCAGTTATTTTATTACAATTCTTTTTTCTCTCCCCTCTTCCTTACATCTATTTGGTTCTTGTTTTTTTATTTTTATGTATTTTTGTAATTTTATTAGAAGTGTAGTATCTATCCCTTTATCACCTTGAGCATGTCGTCCTATCCTATAATTAAAATTTCATTTATTTTACATAATAGTAGTCCTTTTTATAATATGTAGTTCTAGTGTTATTTTGTTGGTAGGCTTTATAAATAAATTACAATCACTATATAATAAAACAGTTCTCTGACAATATATTTTATTAGTATATTTTGAAAAATATCTTTCTCAATTGTTTTTATTATTATTATATTTATTAATGCAAGTATTTATTAATAACCAAAATTATTTGTGTTGTTGTTATTATTTGTTGTGTTGTTATTATTTTGTATTATTTACAACATCACATTGTTTTTGTTGTTTTTGTGCAATAAAGAATTTATTATTATTATTACTTGCATCAACTTAGCTTATACTTTATACAACTAAGTACGTCTTAAATAATGATTGATTGTGGTGAAAATTCGCGGCAGTTCCACGTGGTTGTGATGACGTCATCGTAGGGCGTCACAGATGATGCTTGTGTACTATATATAAACATTTGGGTACAGACATTAGCTTGGTTACATATAATAAAATTGTAATACGTCAGTTATCTATAACAATTTTCAAATGAATACACTTTTTGTAGGTATATAAGCGATAGCATTGTAAACGGCAAAGGAGATATCTGCATCCCTTTCACACATGTCTCAACTTCGACGCGATATGAATATACTTATCCCTTTCTAATGATTGTTTAATCCAGTTCAAAGTCGAATCTGTATCCATTTGAATCTACATTCTTCGTTTGGAGACAAAAAGAAGGTATTTCTATGTTATTTGTCTGAGACGGTCGCTTTTATCTTTTCGTCCAACTCCATTGGTGAGCCATAAATGACATGATAGGGGATTTTTATGTGAGACCAATTTCTTTGGAACGAAATGAAATTGACTGAGTTTGTTTATACAAGTAATATGTGCGATCTATCTAGGGACTTGTTTTTTATTGATAGCCCAGCATATGACCACACTCCGCCTGATGTTAGACAGACAGATGTCCGTGTGCAACAGTCGACTCCACTATGCCGGCTTGAGGAGACGAATGTGTTCTGTCCAAATTGACAGGGCACACTCCTCTTGTTATCCCGGCTACTTCCAAGCTGTTCCCGAAACGCGACTAGGTCACTTCACGGGTGTTCCGCTTGAAAGTGGTGGTACTGCCCCGGGACGATATACTGGGCTAATGCCATCATCAGTCTGCCTACCACTCTTAAAAAAGTTACAAAAATATAATTGAAAATCGATCATAATATTCCCAGATGCCCGCCAAACCTCCTATATGTCCTTTAAAAGACTTTAAATTGACATTATATATGTTTAAACACTTCAAACAAAACCGCAAACTCTATGTAATCCCATATCTAAATAAACGTGATAATTAATTGAGAAATTTACTCTGATTTTACAACGAAATTAATATATTGATTCATTATTAACACTAGAACTACCAGCCGGTCAATATGACCTATTTTTACCAACTTGTGCTTGTAAAGTATTAAATACAATTCAATAAATTTATTGTAGAATTGTAAAAAACAGAATCGTTTACAAAAAATAATGAGTAAGGTTTTACATAAAAGTCTAGGGATAATTTTTTGAAACTGGTCATATTGACCGATTGGTAATTCTAGTGTTAATTACAAATCATTCTAACAATTGACATAAGTAAAGCTACTATAAAGTAGCAGATTTGCGCATCATCAGGGTTTCTAAGCGGACTTGGCAATGCAGTGAGTTAGGGGTTATATAGCGTGGGTAATGTCTAATTTATAATTCTTTTTTCGAAAATACACCTGCTTGAACTCGTCTATTCCAAAACTAAACTGCTGAAATTGAAAGGTACTAACGGTTTTAAATTTTAAATATTCAAATGGAACGTTGGTGATTATTTTATGAAGCAGGTTTGGCTTACGTGCTTATATGTACTGTGGTATTTGTAAATTGTACACGTTGGTGATTTATATAATATATTCGTCCATAACTCAGGTTTATATATTTACATAAAATACATTAATACAATCCCTACTAATATTATAAATGTGAATGTGAGTTTGTTTGAAGCAACAACTACTTAACCGATCATCATGAAACTTTGTACACATATTTTTGGAGGTACTAGAAGTAACATAGGATACTGTTTATTTAAAAAAATATATATTTGATGTGAAACATCTATTGGCGCGGGTATAAACCGGATCGTTGGCGTGGCGACGCTTGCCGTGGCGACGAGTTTATTTTATCGAGTTATTTCTGAAATCTATATCATTTAAGTTTTCGAATTTTTAATTTTTGTATTTAATATAAATAAATGTTTCTTAAATAAATAGTCATCATTTTCTGTAAAAAAATTCATAGTATTTAATTTTTTCATTAGATAATAATTAGTTCCTGTTGTAATCTTGCCTTTTACGCATATGACTTGAATAAACTCGATGTTTCACATCTGCCAGGCGTCCCGTGACGGCTCTTTTTTTTTACTATAGTTTCTAACTAACTATAGTTTCAGCTGTTTGGAATCATATTGATTGATTTCTATTGAAATTATCTCTGATACTTATTTAATGACTTAAATGCAAGCGAAGCCGCGGGTAAAAGCTAGTATATTATAAAAATGGCCTCTTTATTATAAACCAAATGAAATTTTAATTATAGGATAGGACGGCATGCTCAAGATAATTGAAGGTAGTGTTAGTTTTAATTATTAATGAAAATAATACTTGTATAGTGCCCAATAAAATATCATTGAAAAATATATAATTTTGATTTTACAAGTAAAAAAATACAAGAATGAAAAAAAGGGGCTTATTTTGAGTAATTTGTTGAATAAGGATGACAGTGAAAGAAAACTTCTTCTTAATATATTCTTTAATTTCACATCATCAATACATATTACAAAGCACACGTCGACTCTTCTTGTACAGACCCCTTTTCACACACTACCATAGACATCACACATATACCAAAGACAAAAACAATTGTGTTGCTATTTCAACATAATTTAACTGGACATAAAGATGGGGGGGGGGGGGGAGGGTCCAAGAACATAAAACAGCTAAACGTTTACCTGTCTACGCTCGAATTTCGAAAAGTTTGCAGCCTGTCGCAGTTAAACGTCTGATTAATAAACGCGTAACCTTAGACAATACAATTACTACTATGTAAATATTGTCTACATTCTTTTTGGGAAAAAATAAAAATATCGGTTACATTATTATTTTATCTTCACGAAATATCAATTTAACGGTTCACAGCTATAAGAAAGAAATATAATTTTTGTTAAGAAAATGTGGGGTAACTTTTTTTGAAGCGAAGAAAGAAATAATTCGCTTCTGAACTCGGTTCAATGAACTTGAATAAACTTTATAATTGATTCTATTTGTTCGGGTTAATTTTTTAATTTAGTTCTATAAATATTCATTCATTTAAACATATAGCAAGTAATTACTATAGTATTCAGTTAATCGATAACAATTTAAGTATCTCTAGTGCTGTGTCACGCGTAGTGTGTGCGTTCATTTCAGCGCAACACTACGAACGATACATTAACTGTGGGCTTATCACGAATTTAGTCTGGCTTTCGAATCGAGCTGTCACAAGTAAAACGGATCCGTTAGCAATCGGGATCATGAATTTTTACTAACGACTAACGAGCACCAGCAATCTATGAAATGAATGAAAGATGAGACGTTCGAAAATTAACAAAAAGTATCTAAAATATTGTAGTTCCAAATCCGCACGCGGTGGCGCTGCTCAAATTTCCATACAAATCGCTTGAAGCGAACTCTGTTCGAAAACCAGACTATAATTCGTGATAATCCCACTGGTATCTTTTATCGAATTCATCTTATACAGCCAAAAAAGGCACCAAAATGGGTTTAATCTATCAAAAGTACTAATACACATTACACGACTAAATAAGTGTGTTTTAAATTGGTCGCGTAATGCGTATACGCGCCAACACAACTCTCGTCTCAATCATATTTGCACTAAGAAGAAACGTTTCACTTTCGATCTAAATACCCCAAATACGACGCCCTATATATGCTAAACCAGTGTTTCCCAACTTTTTTGGTGCCATGTATGTAACCTAACACTCAGTTGATATTTAGATCTCGTCAAGCGAAATTATACCTAATAATTATTTACCGTAAATTCGTTAAATTTGGTACCAAAATCTAGCATTGCAATTAAATGGCCCTGAGCGAAAGGGTTAAACTCGATTTTCGAATTGCCCCCTTAACAAAGAAATTGCCCATCAAAGTGTGGGGCGTGGGCCCCAAGTTGGGAAACACTGTGCTAAACAAATGTATCATATAATGTTTTTAATAAAATTCTTATGTTTGTGACGATAAAAAAATATATGACCAACATTAAAATGTAAGTGGCCGCCGAACATCGTCAAAGCGGCTACATTTTCGTTTGTGTTGAGTTTTCATGTAAATTTTAACCCTAAAAAATATATATTTACAAATATGAGTTTCGCGTCAACAAAGTAAGCTGACATAATTCCATAATCTCTGCTTACCCTTGTGTGCTAATTAGGTGAAATTATAAATTGAATTTGTTTTACATGTTATCTTTAAAAAAGTGACAGACTGACTCGTTAATTACAGTGAAATGAAAATGAAAATCGTTTATTAGCATAGGTACTGAAGGCGTGCACTTGCTCATCGTTAGACTCTACCATGACTTCGGAAAGGCGTATGACGAGAAGACAACAAGAAACTCGTCGATTTTTGAAAAACATGTTACAATGCGTGTTTCTTTAAAGTTTTAAATTTAATTACCTAATATACAAAGCATTGTATAGTACCTGCTCCAGTTGAAGTTAAAAATAAGTTTTTAAAATGAAAATATAATGACTGGAGCGGCTGAGGTTTTGAGCAATTAAGTTTAACCACTAGAGGCTTAATAGTGGACAGTCAAGTATTTTCTGTTAACGCCAATTATGTCTTTTTACCTATTTTATTTATTTATTTATAAAGCCTACCTACAAAAACATGAAAACTACATATTATAAAAAGGGCTACTATTATATAAACTAAATGAAATTTTAATTATAGGATAGGACGGCATGCTCAAGGTGATAAAGGGATAGATACTACACTTCTGATAAAATTACAAAAATACATAAAAATAAAAAAAAACAAGAACCAATTAGATGTAAGGAAGAGGGGAGAAAGAAAAAAAAATCACAACAAAAAACAAAATCAAAATTCTGGTTAGTTATGCTGAATCAATTTCTAATACTAAACAGGATATGTTCGAGATTAAACAGTGTTAGACAGACCAATGGTGAGTATTATGGGTAACGTCCATGTTTTAACTAGTCGCTGAAGCGAAGACAAAGTTAGACGCTTAACATCAGGTAAATACATTTTTGGCTAACTTTGCGGGTAGTTGTATATGTAATAAGTGATATAGGTCCCACATAAAAGAGACAGATTGAAAGCAATGCTAAACTCGTTAGTACAAATAATACAAATCCCAGTTTTCCGACCTATTACGATTTCTTTTGTTAAAGCATTTTTATTACGAAAGAAAATACAATTGCGAACATCCACTTCAAACGTCAAAGAAACTGAAGGTTCTATTTTTGTTTTTTTTTTCTTTTACAAATATATATATCTTAATTAATCCAGTGTAAGCCTATGTCACTGAAACATCTTCTTTTATCAACGAAATTTCTTAAAAAACAAAAAGAGAAATCCAATCTCGGTGAAAACATTAATCCGCTTAACGGTTTATTTGCGGAGAACTAGATATGTATCTTCAGGACTTTTCTACGCGATCTCATCTATGTCTCCTTCTCAGTTTGTATAACACAAATGAAACGAAGCCTAATGCGTAATACAAAAAGCCAATAAACGTATTAACTCATAAATTTATTCTGAAAATATCAACGAAATAGAGCAAAAGCTTCTTTGTGTAAAAAACTGGGAATAGCATCATTCAACTTGAGGTTGACGGAGGGAATGTCTTTTGATGACAAACGCAGAACGCGATGCTATTTGTCGACCATTTCGAGAGCTACACAAAATCAGTGCGAGACGTCACGCGAATTTCTATAGCTTTCTACTCGTGTTGTGGTATTATATTTTGGTCTTTTTTTGCCAGTTTCGTATGTAAATGATTGGTAATTTGTTAACTGTGATTTATTATTACTGAAGTTACTAAAATAATGAATTATCACTGTGATTTCTTTAGAAATAGATAACCAGTCGTTCAAAAATCAAATTACACGTTACATGAATATCTAACTGATAAAAAAGCTTGGACATAATCAATGTCATTTTATGTTTACTCATAGGTATACAGCAGCTATTCTTCTACATCATAGTAGATTTATTATATATTATTATGACATTAGTATGTAAGTGGACAATGCCAGTAGTATACAGCAGCTAAATCAAATTGATAAATTAATTTTATTTATACTTGTATTTGAATTGATGAGTAAAAGAGCTCTATTGGAGCCCAATTACTAAAAGTAAATAAAAATAAAATCATTTATGTTTAATTTACCTATATAGTATGTTCATTTATGATAACAATTTTGAATGGAACGATTGTTTTTCTTTTCTCAATACAACAACGAAGAACATATGCAAACTAGGCACAATAACAAGTTTCAGTGACTCTCCTGTAACCATGTTAGTAGAAACAAATATATAAACCAAAACTTCGATATTAAGTAACAAATATATCATCGTAGCGTATATCAATAAACCATATATAACTCAAATCAGTAGATACAAAAATATCCCTACATTTTAGTTTTTTGAGAAATAGCCAAAAATAAAGGTATCACCCGCGTCGTTACGATCCTAACTGAGGGACAGAACGAGAGACAAATTGCAGTGTGATCTTTTACATTTGTCATCGGGAAAAAATTCAAAGGTTTATCTCTTGAAGGGATGTGGAACTGATGTTTGTCATGCCGGACCTTCGAGACGGATTCAGGAGAATAAAACACATAATAGACCAGGAGTTATTGTATTATTTTTACAAAGGATTTTAAATGCGGACTCTGGAATCTGATTATATCCAGAAGTGAACAAGGCACTATTACAGTTGTTGCATATTATTAAGTAGGATTGTATTTTGACATGTTCCAATATTCCAATAAGAATTTTCCCAATTGTGTTTCAGAATCAGCTTGGAATCAACCGGGATAACGTTAGGAGTATGTCCTGTCGTTTTAACACCCATAGTATTGTATAAGTATATATGTATTCATTGTAATAGTATAAAATAGTACCTGATTGTTTTACTTTGAATAATTGTCATGTACACGAGCTCTTGGTCTAAAAAAAGTTTGGCAGTGAAACGCTGAAAGAATTTGCGTGTGATCTCGATAAGGTTTTCGGCGATGGGCTTTTGGATATCGCACTGTGTGAAAGAATTCCTAATTTTCTTTTCTGACTCAGAACGGTTGACTGATTTTAGATTTGATTTTTTCGTCTCGCTTTATTTTCACTTCTTTACGTATATTGATTTATTTATTCAAATGAAACAATTGACAATGAAAGTGTTGGAGATTCGAATAAGGAATATAAAAAACGATTATTAAATGAAATTAGTTAAAATTATTTTGCTTATAATTCCCGCTACAACATTCAGTAATTTGTCTCGACGCGTTTCGCCACTTCACGTGGCATCATCAGGATACGTGCAATGCGGATACGTCAAGTCAAGTCGTTGAAGCGAAGCCGAAGCGACCGCACGTATCCTGATGATGCCACGTGAAGTGGCGAAACGCGTCGAGACAAATTACTGAGTGTTGTAGCGGGAATTGTAAGCAAAATAATTTTAACTAATTTCATTTAATATGGATTTCCGCAAAGTAACGCCTGAAACAACTAATTATAAAAACGATTATATTGAAATTGTCGGGGTATGAAGAAGTAATCACTTGTTTGATTGCTACACACTATTCAGTGACATTTAAACTAAAATTTCACGCATGATTGGTGGATTTTTCATAACACAAATATATTGCTAGCTTTCTTCTATTAACATAGTTGAAAATACTATTTTGGCAATTTTCCTCTATAAAATAAAATAGATTCTAAATATCATTTTCTGTATGGTTTCTGAGATACTCAATACAACAACGAAGAATCTACACAAACAAACTATGCACAATGACAACTTTAAATCGCTCTGTTGTAAAATTGCGTTTTTGTAGATCTTACCACGTTAATATGTAGGAACCAGCGATATGTGGACATTAGTCGAGATGCAAATTTCTAAAAGTAAAATTCAAGTTTTATTTTATAGAAGTAATGTGCTATATTTACATACAACAGCTTTGATGCTTCATTCATTGAGCTGCAAGCTTTTAAAAGTGGGAGGTTTAATAAAAAAATAATAAAACAAATGAATTTTAGTTTTTTTTTGGGGTTATGAGAGTTTGTTTAAGCTTTCTATACTTGTTCAGGTTGTTGCTCGTTTTACCTAAAACTGTTCCGTTTGTGGGGCAAACAGGAATTTTATTAATAAGAAATATTAATATTAAAAAATTGTGTTAAATGTTTAAATTTTTCATGTCGATATATTTTAAAAATAATGACTTAATAATTAGCGGTTTTTTTAAATCTATATAAAATTCCCATTTGTTCCACATGGAACAATTTTATGGGAACAAATTAGAATTCGTTTAAATTCATAAATTACTTATAACATGCTATGTTTGTTTATTTTTACAAACACGGAACGTTTATTTATGAAGTTTTATGCACGTTATATGCCATTTTATGGTTAATGGTAAGTTTAAATGATTTAGACCAGTGTTTCCCAAACTTTTTTGTGCCATGCCCCACCTTAGTCTTTCTAAAATTCTTATGCCCCCCTTATGTAACCAAACACCCAGTTGATATTTTAGTCTCGTCAAGCGAAATTATACCTAATAATTATTTACCGCGATTATTTAAGAATTTGCTTTTTTCGTTAAATTTGGCACCGAAATCTAGTATCGCATTTAAATGGGCCGGAGCGAAAGGGTTAAACTTGTGTCGAGTCGATTTTCGAATTGCCCCCCTTTGGGAAACACTGATTTAGACAGACTTTCTACAGAGGCGATAATTTTTATAGACCTGATATAATAAGATATCCTGTTAGTATTCGATATGTTATTAAGCTACTAGTACTAACATTATATTGTACAGGCTATTTCTTCTGATTTCATATGCCTTTCTGAAATCTCGTAGATTCCGATAATGCGCAAGATATTATACTATTTGAAATAAAGTTATTCGATTTTAATTTAAAGCTACACTGCGAGGATTTATTTCAGGACAATTTCACTTAAAAGCGTTTCTCAGATAACTATTTAAAAATATTTACTTACTAAAGTAGTGTAGAATTAGTTTGTTGAGTAAGTTGAGATAAAAACACAGCCTCCTCGCAGCGAACGATGATAATGTAAAAGAGGTAATTTATCCTTTCACCTCGCCTCTGACCAGTAGCTACGAAATGTAGGTAGGTGAAAATTTTTCAAGCTACAAAGGAAATTATCTCTTTGAAAAACTTTTTACTTCGGAAATTGATAGAATTCTTTCAGCGATGTCTGAAAGAGTAAATTTCAGTAAACATGTTAATTTATACTGCTGCAAAATGAGAATTTTAAAATGAAGTTTTGAAATTAATTGTATGGAGCAGAAAACTTTAGCATCTACACTACAACCACAGATAATATCGTTTCAGTATCTACGCTATCTTAAAAAAACAAATGTGGATCGTTCAGATTGAAAGGTAATTTTCTTGTTATAACTAGCTACTTCCAAACTGGTCACTTCCCAGGTGTTGTACTTCAAAGATTGGACTACTAACCTTAATCAATATGTACTTGACTTTTTAAATATCGCCGAGTGCTATACTATAAACCTTCATTCATTTACAACAGAGCAATTTAAAGTTGTTATTTAGCATATGTTTGTGTAGATTTTTCGTTGTTGTATTGGGTTTTTTGATGGCGATATAATACAACCAATAGAGGTAGGCAGACATTATAGTTTTAACGTAGGAACTAGTAACTGAGTTACCATTAACCAAGTCGAGAGAACTGTCCAAAGCTGAGACTTTTAAATAATGTCAGTAATTACCTAAATCCCTAAACTTTATCTTATTAGAATGTGAAATTCTAGTTTGAATGCCCATTTTAAAATTTGTTAGATGATTTAAAACGGTCTGTTCGTTCTTTGATATATCATAGTAATTTTATACGAAAATAAAAATATATATATTTTATTTGAAAAAAAAAAAACAGTAGAATACAAGACAAACAAGAAAAAATAATTAAGCATATTTCTGCGAACAAGTATTGTGAAGAAATGTCATTAGAAAAGGACAGATATAAAGAGTGACAAAGACAGCGATAGTAGATAATCACAATAAAACGTAGAGGTTGTTCAATCTCCTTCCATGAGGAATTTGTATCTCGTTTATGTGTTTTGTTCCTTATTAGAAGTTCCACTGGTGTGGGATTTATTTATTATGGGCTCAGGGGATAAAACGATTTAATTTGGAAAATGTTTTTATGACGAGCGGCGTAATGAGCAGTTACGTTTTTTATAACCTCTCACGCAATGTTGTCTTCGTTTGTTTATTTAGTGGAAACAATTGAACCGTTCATTTTGAAAGTGGTGTAAGTCCATTTTGAAAGTGGTGTAAGTCCATTTTGAAAGTGGTGTAAGTCCATTTTGAAAGTGGTGTAAGTCCATTTTGAAAGTGGTGTAAGTCCATTTTGAAAGTGGTGTAAGTCCATTTTGAAAGTGGTGTAAGTCCATTTAAAAAAAAATGAGCTCTCACGTTATTCGTGCTTAATTTGATGTATATTTTTTTATGTATAACCAGTCCATGTTTAATTTCTTTAAAAAATCCTATGTTTTGTACTATCTAAAATCGGTCGGTAAATAAAATTACATAATCATCGATTATGAAAGTAGTGTAAGTTCTTGGCTTAGCAGACGGTTGCCGATTAGTAGTCTGTTATTATTCATTTGTTTTATCTTACGTGCCATATGACGTATCAAGAGTTGCTAACTTAGGTTATAGGGTTGTTAATTTATTCTATTTGTTTCTTAAAATGGATAACTGCATATCAACATCAGATAGTGATATAGGTAAGAACAAATGGTAAATCAATATTATATTATTGTAACAATTGAAATTTTCAATTTTCTGTACACACACTGTTTACTGACAGTTCTCTCGAATCTACTTTATCAATCACGTAATATGAACCATTGACGGTTTCAGTAGCAATTGTGAACTTGTAACGCTTTAATAATTTTCAATGTATAGTGGTTCTGTACTAGTTTTACTAGTTTCTAATAGGTAATGTACAGATATATGAAATAATAAGACTAGAGAGGATGTTATATAGAGGTAATAATCAGTGGCGTAGTTACTAAGAGGGTAGATAGGGCAGTGCCCCTGGGCCCTCACCGCTAGGGGACCCCTCGGATCCTGGCGTACAAAATTGAACTAATGAAAATTTTTGCCACATTCAGAATATAAATAAACCATATTGTAGGAACGCGATTTTAATAATGGCAACTTATTTAAAAAATACAGGGGAATTCCCAACAAGTCTCGAACATCTTTGTTTAAAACTTGCGGGGAACTCTCTTGTATTCTTAGTTTAGTTGGGCCCTAGTTTTTTTTCGCCCCAGGGCCTTTGGTTACCTAGCTACGCTACTGGTAATAAGAATTATAATATACACTATTTATATAAAAAGAGTAAGCGGGTATATTCAGGTAGTACTCAGAGGGTAGTTTGAATGCCCGTGATTGGAGAATTAGCTGTTTCCGTTTTAAGTAAGGTATATATCCAGAAATATTAGTATTAGACTTAGTGTATTCTAAAATACATTTTTAGTAAACCGAAAAGCCGTGTTATTCCTGTGCTGAGGTTAAAATAAAAAAAGGATTTTAGTTGACCTTTTGTAACCTCGAAAACCCAGTCTAAAAGTTTTTGATAGATGGATGGATTTTGGGCTCAGGGGAGTTGTTTTTTTTTACTAACATAAGTTTTTTTAATATTATTTTCTTTTAGTTTTATTCTTTATTAAAAGGTTGTGATTAATGACATTTTTTTTTTGTATTATACTTGTTATTTTTCTATATTAATCTATACTAATATTATAAAGGGGAAAAATTTGTATTTAAAAAAAAAACTACTGGCCGATTTCAAAAATTCTTTCTCCATTTGTATGCTACATTATCACTGACCAATATAGGCTATATAAATTTAAAGGAAAAACTAAGGATCCTTACTAAAACTACAATAATGTTACCCAAGGTTGCCAGAAATTGCCATAAAATTTCTTTCATCGCTTTTTCTAAAATTCTAAATGTCCACCCGTGCGAAGCCGGGGTGAACCGCTAGTATTTAATGAAAACAGAACAGGTACGAGTAATATGTTGACTTGTGGTCGAAATTATAAGTGACCTAATCATATGAGATATGAAATAACCTAAAAAAATGAAATTCTTTACGGTTATTATCCTTACTAATATTATAAATGTGAATGTGAGTTTGTTTGTTACGCTTCCACGCAACAACTACTTAACCGATCATCATGAAACTTTGTACACATATTTTTGGAGAAACTAGAAGTAACATAGGATACGTTTTTTTAAAAAAAAATATTATTTTTTACTATAGTTTCCAATTGACTATAGTTTCAGCTGTTTGGAATCATATTGATTCATTTCTATTGAAATGATCTCTGATCCTCATTTAATGACTTAAATGCGAGCGACGCCGCGGTTAAAAGCTAGTAGTAAATAAAATTATATCATATTTTTAGTAAAAGGAATATATTTATAATGAAAATATTCTATGAGATCGTGTTGTATCAACAAAAACCCTCAAAGGGGGTCTGAGATAATGATATCGAAGCTTCACGAAGTAGGTCAGATATGCATAAATATTTAATACAAAATATTTTGCTCTCTTATGTACTGTTGTACATATATACTAACTTTTACCCGCGACTTCGCTCGCATTTAAGTCATTAAATAACTATCAGAGATCATTTCAATAGAAATGAATCAATATGATAACTATATTTTCTTGCTGGGCTGGGATTATCAATTTTTAAAAATTACTACTTTAAAATACAATGATGTTTCCTAACCTCAAAAATTCAATTAGTTTTATACTGCATATATAAAAATTACAGACGAAATAAAAATAAATATATAATAGAAAAATTCCAAACAGCTGAAACTATAGTAAAAAATAATATATTTTTTAATAAAAAGTATCCTATGTTACTTGTAGTACCTCCAAAAATATGTGTACAAAGTTTCATGATGATCGGTTAAGTAGCAGTTGCGTGAAAACGTAACAAACGAACTCACATTTACATTTACAAAATTAAGTAGGGATATATGTTTTTTTTTATTATTATTACTGAATCAATAATACCACCCGTATTGCTTTATAACGAGATGTGTGACACGACACCAGGAAGAACGTATTATGCCCGCATGCACATAACCAATCGGATTAATGCGATTTAGACCCTTCTTTCTGTGATACGAAGCACTTGTGTTTAAAATGAATTGCCGAGAAAATTACACCTGATAGTGATGACATTAGTGGGGATAAGTCTATACTAATATTATAAGAGGAAAGATTTGTATTTAGAAAAAAAACTAATTAACCGATTTCAAAAATTCTTTCACCATTTGAATGCTACATTATCACTGATCAATATAGGCTATATAAATTACAGGAAAAAAATAAGGATCCTTACTAAAACTACAATAATGTAACCCAAGGTTGCTAAAAATTATCATAAAATGTCTTTCATTGCTTTTTCTAAAATTCTAACTGTTAAAAAAATAAATGTCCACCCGTGCGAAGCGGGGACGGACAGCTAGTATATAATAAAATTTAAAACTAATTTTTTTCAATACAATTGACAGCCTGAGCAAGTGTCAGCTTCTCCTGTAAAGGTTCTGTGGTGTTCGATTCTACAAGCCGAAAATACTTATTTAAGAAGATTTGAAGTTTTGACGTTTAGTCTGTCAGTGTCATCTTTCTTGTTTCTTCTTGTCTTTTTATTGCCACAATGCATTGTGATAATTATATTTTTATTCAATTTTAATTAGCAATATTATATCACATAAATTTCTCCAAAGTTCTGTGTTCGATTTTTGGTTTATTTTTAAAAAAGTAGATATTTGTTTTGGGTCTAGGTCTAATATGTTTGTGTTATTCTCGTCCTGAAATCTATAATTGAGGGTATATATATGTATTTGCGGCATATAATTTAATAATAATTGTTCTCAAATAAAAATTCATAAACTCAAATTACTCCCTCTCAAACTCAAGCTAGATTTGTCTTGAAGCTGTATCTTAATTAAAAAGCACAAGTCGCATTCCTGATTCATTAATGCAAATTGACTCACTCGGAGCGATTCTGTTACATCACAGGAATTCAAATAAAACACTACAAAGATGAAAGTGCATTTTACTTAATTGCTGAACTAAAGTAGGTCGGGTGGAAAATTACACTCGCTTTTGCTGCTTTTATAGATTTAAGTAGGTTCATGTTAGATGCCAAAAGGAAGACGTTTCTGCCAAATAAGAGTCTGGAGTTCTAACTCGGTAAACTGTGTTCACGACGTTTGTTTAATAAAAAAAATGCTATTTACATCTATGAGCTGGTAGTAGACTGGGTTATACCATCATAAAAAATTATCTGGTCAATTTTAGAAAACTTATACCAAAGGATAGTAAACAATAAATAATTTAGATGAATTGCTGATTAATATAATTAATATTAAAAATATTATCAAATTTAAATATGAATTGAAAAAACATATAATAGGTTTGAGTGTCTTGTGGTGTTGTCAATATTCTAGTATAATAAGATATATTTAGTCTATGTACGTTATGTTTATTTATATTTTTTTAAATCTCAATTAAGTGAATTTATGTAATTTCTTTTGAGGAAATAAACGTCTTAAACCTTAAAATAAAGTTCGAATACGATCATCCAAGAAATTGGTTTATCAATTTCGATAAACTTTTGCTTTAAGTAAAAATATTAGTGTTAAAGTTTACTTCTATATTGATGGGTCCCACGTGACAGGCAATGCCTAGTGTGGGACCATCGAAAACTATATATTAATTAATATTATTCATAAATAGATAAATAAATAAATAAATAAATAAATATTAATAAAATATTTCACTAGTCATTTCAAAGTGGGTGCACATATTTACGTCTCTATAGATACTTTAGGATGGCAGACCAAGTTTTTGGCTTATTGTACATTGTACGATATATTTTTAATTCTTATTCCAAACATCTAGGGAGTGAATAAATTAGAAATACTATATTAACAAAGGATAGTCCGTTTAAAATTCACTTGTTTCGTATGCGGTTTGCGTGCGGTGAACTTAAATTTGCATGTTACACTTTTGATGCACCGCTTTATTTGCTGTTAGTGAAATAAACAAGACCGCTGTAAAGCGCTTTACGCTAATTGATATGCTCTAAAAATTTTACTCGTATAAAATAAGAAGCATATTTGAATAGGTTACTCGGTTATATAAATTTATTATTTACTAGCTGTTGCCCGCAACTACGTCTGCGTAATAATGAATGAAATAAATCTAAGAAGATTTATACAAACTTTCATCCCCTATTTTAGCTGTTGCCCGCGGCTTCGCTCCCATTAAGAAGTAGTATTATTATTAATTAGGTATAGTGTTTGCGGCTTTATTTTTGTTTAGCGTGTGTAAAAACGTCTTCATCATAGTAACTCCAATCTTTAATTTCAGTTCAATCAGTCGAAAATCTAATAAGATTTATACAAACTTTCATCCCCTATTTTATCCCCTTAGGGGTGGAATTGATCAAAATCCTTTCTTAGCGGATGCCTACGTCATAACATCTACCTGCATGCCAAATTTCAGCCCGATCCGTCCAGTGGTTTGGGCTGTGCGTTGATAGATCACTAAGTCAGTCAGTCAGTCAGTCACCTTTGAGTTTTATATATATAGATTATTCTGGCAATAAATTAAATTTTAAAAACAAAAGAAGGCTTACAAACGAAAGAGGTCACCAAGCTAAGAATTCTGTAGGATGTTGATTTTTTTCTAACAAATTACAAACAAAACCTTGAAAAAACTTGAAATTTTCAAATTGTATTTAGTCCTAATAAAATTAGTCCTAGTAAATTTAATATAGTCCAGTTCAATTCGTACGAGTTGATTAAGTGGAAATAGAACTAACCCTTTTTCATATTTGAATTTGGAATGGAAGTCTCTCATTACATACCTGAGTTAATGGTTTTCACATACGCTATGCTTTTAACAGATGTGCGATTCCTTCTAGTGCATTGCTCCGTGGTACTGTAGATTTTGACTGACGATATGATTACTACCTGCGAAGTTAGTTTAAAAAGAGAACGAAACATAAAAGGAAAAGTAGCATTCAACACTGTTTTACTAATGTAACACTACAACAATTTTAACCATTGGTAACACTGGGTTTCCGGGAGTGGTGAGCGTGGTCAGCCATCTTGTTTTTTTAGTAGTGTGATACGATGTGGGAGCGTGAATTCGATGTCGTTATAATGTAGCATTCTTGTTTTTTTTTTTAATAGGCATGTGAAATAATTAAACATTTTATTAAGTATCTAGTTATAATTGTTTTAAACTAATAATTTGTTGTCCCTTTCGCACAATAGTTGCAATCGTATGTGAGTGTAGAGAGAGAATAAGTCAAGAGCCAATAATTCGGGCTGGTACTCAATCTTTTGTACTGTTCGTCTCTCAATGACTATATTACGAGATTAAAATAAACCAAATTTCATTCGTCTTCAATCACATTAGGCTGTGTGACACGTAGACTGATCACTTGGTTGCAATCACAAACTTATTTAAGTCACATTTTTGAAATTAAAAAAAAAACAAATTAATAATCATGCAATAAAATACGTAAATCCCTTACTAATATAAATGTGAATGTGAGTTTGTTTGTTACGTTTTCACGCAACAACTACTTAACCGATCATCATGAAACTTTGTACACATATGTTTGGAGGTACTAGAAGTAACATAGGATACTTTTTATTAAAAATTAAAATTTTTTGCTATAGTTTCCAATTGACTATAGTTAGTATGATCTCTGATACTTATTCAATGACTTAAATACGAGCGAAGCCGCAAGTAAAAGCTAGTATTTACATATAAAATATATAAAACTCAAAGGTGACTGACTGACTGACTGACTTAGTGATCTATCAACGCACAGCCCAAACCACTGGACGGATCGGGCTGAAATTTGGCATGCAGGTAGATGTTATGACGTAGGCATCCGCTAAGAAAGGATTTTGATCAATTCTGCCCCCAAGGGGATAAAATAGGGGATGAAAGTTTGTATAAATCTTATTAGATTTTCGACTGATTGAACTGAAATTAAAGATTGGAGTTACTGTGATGAAGACGTTTTTACACACGCTAAACAAAAATAAAGCCGCAAAAACTATACCTAATTAATAATAATACTTCTTAACGGGAGCGAAGCCGCGGGCATCAGCTAGTTTACATATAAAACAAAATTCAATGAAAAAAAAGAATATTATTTACATTCCATAATGGAAGTCTTGTATAATTTTAGTATTTCCCGATGTTTCTTTTGTCGAAAATGTAATCAATACGTTACCCAACACTTAGCAAATACGGCGGGCATCTGCCAAAGCTTCCTTTTACGTAATTATAAAGTAAACCCACGGATTTCATTTCAACATTATTTATATTATTATTTTCATTGTTGCAGAACACCAAATGTTCATGATCACAACGTCCATTGAGTTTGTAAGTACTCTAATATAAATCTAGGTATGTATTTATTAAAAGTTTTAATGAGCGTTCATTTCAATAGGAAATTTCTGCTCAGGTTAAGAAAATTGGTAACAAACATAACTTTTAATACTTAAGAAATTCTAACGAAAATACTTCCATTATATTTGTTTAAGTTGGCAAAAACAAATTCTCTCTCGGTTTTGCCCGCGAACGAAATTAATTTAAACATTTCGTTTTCTGATACTCAAATTTATTAAGATCTCTTATCAATTCTTAGAATTTTGAGAATTAATTTTAAAAAATTAATTTATGTACCTTACTTTTAAATAATTTACACAAATATTTCGACAACTCTACAACCGTCGTGATCACATCTGAGACTGGCTAAGACTGACACATAATTAATTTATTATTATTATATTTAAAACTATTTTATCCAAAATATTTGAAGCTACCTTCATATAAAAGCAAAGAAAATAATATAAAAACAAATGGTGATTTCTGAAAACTACCCTTAATTATATAATTTAATATAGAAATAGTTATTTATTATTATTTATTGTGTTATATTAACGTTAAGAAATATAATATAAAACGAATGTGCAGTCCCAAGACAAACTAACGCTGGGTTTTTGGTGCCATATAATTAATTAATTTTAACAATAAACATTTTATTATAGCTATCATAGTCAGAGTTAGAGATGACACAAAAGATAATTCAGACGCGACAACAACTGGCTGCATTGCGAAGTTGGCTTAGACACCCTTCCCTCTCTACATTCCACTACATCACGTTTTACATTAACTCTACCTTCAAACGGAAATAAAAGGAAAAATAAATCTAAAAACTCGTTCAAAGACACTTAAATTGCTAAGAAGACGTATTAAAAAAAACTTATATATACTAACCGAAGTGGGAACGACCAGATTCGCCCATCACGCCAAATGGGACATCGTTCCACTTTATAGTCTAATAAAGGCCTTCCAGATTATAATATTAAAGTTAACCAAGCGAACGTAAAGCTTACGTCTTTATTAATACAAGTTAAATTCGTTTAACAGCCCATTTCTCATTGGGCTATTTATCATAGACACTTGCACTGGTTGGCTATTATGACCGTTTTTTTAAGAATAATATTAAATACATATATTAAAAACAAATGAAGAAAACGTGTGGTATTAAAAACGCTACGAGATGTCGTAGGGTAGTTTTAAAAATATTACATATGTTATATATTTGTATTTTAATTAATTAAAAATATACAAAAAAAAGCAAATATTAATTAATTACATTAGTAATTGTTTAATTAATAATAAAAAAATATGTTTACATTGATTTTTTTTTGCATTATATAAGTTTTATTTTTATATAGACATAAAAAAGTATTGAAAGACGGTTTGGATTGAATAAAAGAAATCGGTCATGACAAACCCTGCTTCAAGTTAAATTCAAATTGGAACTCTTCACAAAATCCAGTTAATACGGGGAACAATGTTATAATCAAAATGCTTGACAATATTGGTTGCAAAAATTGTTTATTTTAATAAAACCTTTCTTTTATTGTATTGTTGTTTTTAAATTACAATTGGTTTTTATTATGTTGAACTGCATTTTTCTCTTTTGTTCTTGTTTATTATTATTATTTATATAATATTGAAAGCTCTTTATAGCAATGAGTATAATTTATTTATTTCTCGAACATATCGTAGTTTGGTCTGTAATGAATTGGGGGCTACTCAGGAACACTTGCGGGCCTGTAATCATTCACGAAATTACGGACTAGACAGCGACGTCACGACTGATAGGCCACTCAATGCTTATTTTACGGACATTTTGCAGGAATTTTTATGAGCTTATAACGGGCACGAAACTTCGGATATGCCTGAGTAGCCCCCTGACCATTACTTGAGTGTAGAGTTTTTGGTTAATTACGTCGTTGAATCTATACTCAATATCAAGCGCGATTTGAGATTAAACGCTACAATCCCGTTTCAAGTAGAGATCATTGCTTGAATATCGTTTCTGCATACGGGCCTTAAAGTTATTTTTGATATAAACATCTCAAATTCCAGCCTAAACAATTGTAAATGAAATAATATTTAAAATAAGAATGATTTTATTTTTTTATATAAAATTGTAAGTCAAACCTTATAAAAGTAACAAAGGTAACAAACAATTCATAAAATCTCAATTTTGCCGTTTGTTGACGTTTGAATTTGTCTTCAATTTGTCGTGTTTCATTTGTTATATGAATAGTAAACTTTTATCGCGAATGAAAGGAACATTTTTCAAGTTTTATTTGCACCTACATTTTTTTATAGTTGACATTTTCTATTAAATTTAGCATCGTACAAATTCTTAGGGCGTATTTTTATAGTAGCCTAAGTTATGACCTCACTTTGCCTGAAACTACTGTCACCTTTAGAGACCTGGATGTACTCCATGCAGATTAACAAGGTGCATCCAGCTACTACTAGATAATAAAGCTTGAACATAATCTATGTCATTTTTGTTTACTCATAGGTATATAATAGTATGACAATGCCTCTATAATACAGCAGCTATTTTTCTACATCATAGTAGATTTATAATATACTAGCTGATGCCCGCGGCTTCGCTCCCGTTAAAAAGTATTATTATTAATTAGGTATAGTTTTTGCGGCTTTATTTTTGTTTAGCGTGTGTAAAAACGTCTTCATCATAGTAACTCCAATCTTTAATTTCAGTTCAATCAGTCGAAAATCTAATAAGATTTATACAAACTTTCATCCCCTATTTTATCCCCTTGGGGGCAGAATTGATCAAAATCCTTTCTTAGCGGATGCCTACGTCATAATATCTACCTGCATGCCAAATTTCAGCCCGATCCGTCCAGTGGTTTGGGCTGTGCGTTGATAGATCACTAAGTCAGTCAGTCAGTCAGTCACCTTTGAGTTTTATATATATAGAGATTATTATGACATTAGTATGTAAGTGGACAATGCCAGTATACAGCAGGTAAATCAAATTGATAAATATTAAATTTATCTCATCAATATTTACATTATATTTACCCGCTTACTTACTTACTAGCTTTTACCCGCGGCTTCGCTCGTATTTAAGTGATTAAATAAGTATCAGAGGTCATTTCAATGCTGTTTGGAATCAATATGATTCCAAACAGCTGAAACTATAGTCAGTTGGAAACTATAGCAAAAAATAATATATTTTTTAAATAAAAAGTATCCTATGTTACTTCTAGTACCTCTAAAAATATGTGTGCAAAGTTTTATGATGATCGGTTAAGTAGTTGTTGCGTGAAAACGTAACAAACATACTCACATTCACATTTATATTAGTAAGGGATTTGTATTGACGAGTAAAAGCGCTTTATTGGAGCCCAATTACTAAAAGTAATCAAATAAGAAAATAAAAAATACTTCCTAGTTGATCCTGAAGTGCGACTAGGTTTCTTTCCTTGAAAGCTTTTCAGCCTATAGTCTTGACTAGGATAATAACCATGAGCTGTCTCTCCATCCATCTATCAATCAAGTTTGTTTTATAAAATGTAAAATTTTAATAAAATGCAAATGTAAGTAGATTGTATATCAATGTACAATCTATTTTCATTAAACGACGTTAAACTATTCAATCCCGTTCAATTCTCATTAGCAAAAGAAATAAGTGGGTAACAATAAATTTTCATCAAAGACAAAATTACTTTCGTATTTCTCCTTTTGTTTTCTTTGCTTTACTCCCTTGTCCGCCATTTGTCTTTTGTGGGCGAACTGTAGAAATTGAATGGTGCTAATTTTGATAAAATTCAATCTTGAAAAGTTTTAACAGTTTTTTTTAATCTTTTGTCTTAGACCTAGTATGAACGTGGGTTTGTAATCGATATCACTGGCGTTCAATTCTCATTGAGGCTTCGGTTTTTCAGCTGTATTAAAAAAAGCCTTTTAAAGAAACTGATGTGAAATAATAGTGTAGATTAAAATTGATTAAAAATATAATTATCACAATGCATTGTGGCAATCAAAAAATCAGAAGAAACAAGAAAGATGACACTGACAGACTAAACGTCAAAACCTCAAATCTTCTTAAATAAGTATTTTCGGCTTGTAGAATCGAACACCACAGCCTTTTTAAAGAGAAATTTGGAGTTAATAAAAATGAATAAAAAAAACGTATTTATTTACAAAGCTTTATGGTCGATGAGGTTCTTCTTTCAGCGTCACGGGATTTTTCTATGAAAAAAAAAACTAGAAGCACTTTGATAAATTATCCGACGGTCCAGTAGTTTATTTATTAAGGTTTTTTTTTATTCTACTTTTAAACTCTATTTAATAGATTGATTTTATAAAATATATTTAATTTTAGACTGTTTAAAATAATATTTATAAATAACTAGCTGTTGCTCCCGACTTCGTTCGCGTAGTAATGAAGATATAAATTACTATGAAGTTTAATGATGTTTCATATTTCAGTCAACAGAAAATGCCTATCACACCTCTGTCGCAAAATCTGTTCTTAGCGGATGTCTACTAACTATAAACTACCTCCCTGACAAATTTCATCTTTGTACGTATATAACGTAACGTTATAAAAAGAATCATATGTTACTTCTAGTACCTCCAAAAATATGTGTACAAAGTTTTATGATGATCGGTTGAGTAGTTGTTGCGTGAAAACGTAACAAACAAACTCACATTCACATTTATATTAGTAAGGGATTACCAACAGTGTGCACCGTTTAAATTGACAGGGCTATTTTCGAGCTGTTTTCGAATCGCTATTCACTTCATGGGTATTTAGATGAGAGTAGATTGTAAAGCCACATTTAAGCGTGTCTGCGTAACGCGTGCAGAAGAATACTATTATTTGTGTTTCATCTGGGTACTTTTCTTTATGACGTTCTGAAAGTATTGAATTGAACAAGCTATAAAGCTATTTTTTGAAAGTAAAGATTTAAATTCCCGGTTATTTTATTTTATTAATAAGAAGAATGCGAAACTATAACTACTTATTATTTATTATTATTAATACATAAATCGGTACACCCCGGATTTTTACAAATAAAGCTGGATTTTCTTAATACTATTGATAAAAAATTAAGAAGTTGTAATGCCAACTTAAAGCTTAATTCATTATCTTTCCAATGATACCACTAAACAGTATGTAAAATGCTGAAAATGATGTTTTAGGAGATGAAATGAAACTTACAAGTAAAATTGCGATTATTGCATTTAATAAGGAACAAGACATTGGATTAAAATGAAACAGGAAATTTTCAATAAAATCTTTATTAATATCGAGTGTTACCTTTTAAAACAAAACTATTTAACTCTCAATGACAAACCAAAATTGTTTTTATAGTAATAATTTAAGATTTACGACGAAATTTCCAATGATCCATTTCATCGGTACTTTATTACTTACTTAGTACCTTACCTTACCTTACCTTAAGTGTTAACTAACTTGTATTTATTTCGCGTAAGAATGTATTAAATATACTTAAAATGAAACTTATTTAGTTTGTTTATGTTAAACTGTACTAAGTACTAGAAGAGTTGTGAACTATTTGTAAGAATTTCGACGAAATGAGCAAAGTTCTTTTATGAACGCGAAAGTTTTGTTTAAGTAGTTTCGAGGACGGTCTTCTATTTAAATTTGCTTTCAGTTTATACTTGTATGTCAAGTGCTGTCTTTACGTTGGGATAGGCAGACGGTATAAAAAATGACTAATTGACAAATGTTAATATATAACAGTGACAGAAATGGTATCAAAATTAACTAAATGCAATGCAGTGGGCTTATCACGAATTTAGTCTGGCTTTCGAATCGCGAGCTGTCACAAGCAAAACGGATCCGTTAGCAATCGCGATCATGAATTTTTACTAACGACTAACGAGCACCAGCAATCTATCAAATGAACGAAAGATCGAGACCTTCGAAAATTAACAAAAAGTATCTAAAATATTGTAGTTCCAAATCCACACGCGGTGGCGCTGCTCAAATTTCCATACAAATCGCTTGAAGCGAACTCGGTTCGAAAGCCAGACTAAAATTCGTGATAAGCCCACAGATCTCATGAACAAGAGCGTACTCGGTATGGGCCCGCGCATATTCAGCCATTTTTCTAAGGTAATAAGAGACATTGATAATTTAAACATATTTAAAAATAATCCCAACGTATTTTTAATAAACAAATCCAAAAAAAAGTTATATCTCTCATAGCGTTCATAAAATGCATGAAAATAAGTCTCTTGAGATCACTTATGTGAGTGTTGAAAAATAGAAGTTTGAAAATTGCTTGTAAAAAAATTCAGTACGTATTATACTTGATATATATTTATACTGGTCATTTTTGTTCCATGAGTGTTGTGTTAGAAGAAAAGTTGACTTTGACCTGCAAAAATGATGATGGTACTATTGGCATATTGTAAAATCATTGTGTTAAAAATTTACGTTGCTTTTTAACAATTAATACGATATATTTTACTCATTATTAAATATGATTTTATCTGAGTCTTAATTAGATGTTATTCGAATGAAAATATGATATGTGAAGTATTTTATTTACAAATTTTTACTGAAAGTAAAGAACTGAAAAATATTACATTTATTTTTCAGTGAAAAATGTTTTTAAGCATTTTTTTTATTATTACGTATTTAGAGAAACTTGTGTGAAATAATATTGCTGATTAAAATGGATTAAAATATATAATTATCACAATGCATTGTGGTGATAAAAAGACATGAAGAAACAAGAAAGATGACACTGACAGACTAAACGTCAAAACCTCAAATCTTCTTAAATAAGTATTTTCGGCTTGTTGAATTGACCGCCACAAGTACTTACTTGTGGTGATAAAAAGACATGAAGAAACAAGAAAGATGACACTGACAGACTAAACGTCAAAACCTCAAATCTTCTTAAATAAGTATTTTCGGCTTGTTGAATTGACCGCCACAAGTATATAAAGTATTCGTTTGAAGCGGTCATCTGACCGGTTAATAGAATGCATACTTCATTGTATGTCACTTTGATTTTATATAAATGCGATGTGGGGGGACTGCTGCCTACAGCTATCTGTAAAAAAAAATGAATCAAAAATTTCTTAATTAAGTTGGTAAATATTAAAAACTTAATACATTTCATAGAAAATATTCATTATTTTGTTAATTTAACGTAAATAGTAATGCTAGTTTCAGCACCTACGAGGAGAGGCTCACAAACTTTTGCTTTAGAAACAGAAGGCGTTCCGTTCCTCTGCATTTTATGCAAAGGCTTCGCCTAATTATTAATGCACAACTAACCATAGAACCTTTTTCAACTTGAATATTATTAACTTTCCAACAAAATTTACTGGATTTATTCTTAGTTTTATTTATCACTAGCTGTACCCTGTGCGCGTTGTTACGCCACCAATAAAAAAATAAATTTGAAGAAAAGACATTACACAACTATTTAATTCATTTTGAGTCATTTTATTGATTTTGTTCATTTGACGACAATATTGTCTGTTCAATGTGAGCTGTTATGAACTGTCACGGCAATATATGAAATTCATTGGAATGACAGTGGCGCCATCTGTCGAAAATTAGTACCAACTCAGAAACCTTCTTGGGCTCATGCACAACAACTTTGATAAAGATCATCATATGATCAAATGCATAGTTTACGATTCTATAAAGGACATACAGACAAACATTCATTTTTATATATTAGAATAGATTAAATAGCATTAGTTAGCGCTTTAGTCGATTATGCAATAGAAGTTGAAGTAGTGTATAAATATATTTAATATTTAATAATAAACAACAAAATAAACTTTTATATTCATGCCTGATGGCGATTAGGACATTGCTTTTTTAATACGATACATATTTTATTATTAAAAAGAAGTAAAATATAGGCTTTCAGTCCTTATTCAAGGAATATACACGAACAAATTATATAAATACATAATAGGTACCTACCTACACATGGAAAGGATCTTAATCGATCAACCATTTTGTGAGGTGAAGCAAAATTTCCGTGTTAAGGAAAGGCCGACACGAAGATAGTTTGTATTTATCGTTAGAATTTATGGTGTTTTGTTACGATCTAAGGGTTGGCACTTTATTTTTATAGGCAATGTGACTCTTTTATTCGATCTCAATAATCGTATTGGATTGCGTTTTTTTTTTAATATTAAAACTGAATACTTATGTAAAGAGAGAGAGATGTTGGTGTAGTTAGGAAGAACTTTTTTTTTAAATTAACCTTTTTTAAAATAAAAGACATGGCCAGTCTTAGTTCAATAGTGTAGTTGTATCGTGGATTTGATCTAATTTTAATTTTCTTGGTTCTTTTGGAATTTAAATGGATTGTTATTTTTATATACAGGTTTATTGACGAGTTTCTTGTAGTTTTCTTGTCTTACGCCTTTCTAAAGCCATCTATAGTGCACGTCTATAGTGGCTATGCCAATAAATTATTTTGTTTTCATTTCAATTGCCTTCTCTGGTGTCTTGTCTTCATTTTTAATTTAATTTGGTGTCTAAACATACGGTATAAGGTTGTACTGATATATCGCTGAAAAATTAAAAGTAGTTAAGCTATGATAAAAACGATCAATATAGAAACTGATATAAGTGGTATATCGGTTTGAAGGCAAAGGGTAGACCAATGACTGATGTAGCTATCGTATTATTTATGAGGTGGTCGAAGGGGTTGAAATGGGGATGATTTTCGTCTATTTACCTTTTAGAGGCTGCCGTATTTTATTATTTTTATTTACACTTCAGGAACGAGCTTAGCTTTGATATTAATGGAAAAAATGGTTTTAATTAAATTTATTTGCGAAATTTTTTTGTTTTACTAAAAATAACCTGTATTTTTATTTAAGTGATGTTTGAATTTATTTATTTATAATAAAAATACCTTATACTCTTTTTTTTTAAATTTTATAATTTGTGTCCATCAAGGCTTCAATATAAAATGAACACTTTTATACCAATTATATACTTATTTATTATTATTTTCTATTCTATTTTTTACTACATTGTATACTAACATTATATTGTACAGACTATGATTGGCGAGTTTATTGTGATTTCTTCTCGTCATATGCCTTTCCAAAATAACCGTAATTCTGAGAGAAAGAGCCTGTGGCGGTCGATTCTACAGGCCGAAAATACTTATTTAACACTAGATTTACCAGACCAGTCAAAATGACTGGTCTTGCATGATCAAATTAAAATTCCTATTGTGTGTAACATTTTCTTTAATTCTTCTAATCTTCTTTAATTTATGACAGAAGAATTAGTTTTATGAATTTTATATTGTTTTATATATATTTGTAATAAATATATACTTTTTTGGTTTTGGTAGAAATAGGTATATTTAAGCTGGTAAATCTAGTGTTAAGAAGATTTAAGGTTTTGAAGTTTAGTCTGTCAGTGTCATCTTTCTTGATTACTTCTGATTTTTTGATTGCCACAATGCATTGTGATAATTATATTTTTAATCCGTAAAAATCCACACTATTATTTCACATAAGTTTCTATAAGGACCTATGCGAAATTAAGATTTTTGATTTAATTTTTATTATTTTTTAATTTTAGTATCTATGTATTTAAAGCTAAAATATATAGCTGTACAGGTACTTAATGTTGTATATTTCAATTTAAAAGAAAGCAACTAAGATTCAAACTGCATATGACTTTTACGAACGAAAATAATGAAAAGCTTTGATCTTCATCTGTCATCACAAACTGATGACACTTTAATACCGAACTCGGATGCCTTTGAAAGTGCAGAGTGATTAAAAATATAGTATATTCTTTGAAAAATACTCAAATGATGAATTTTAGTTTTGGTTAAGTTTCATATATGTACATATGTATATTTCTCGGTTAAAATAATATCAAGTATAATAATTTTAATAAAATGTATTTTTATTAGAGATGTGCCGATTATGACTTTGGCCGTCTAGCCGATTAGTCGGTTGTAAATAAGTCGACTAGTCGGCCGACTAATCGGCCAAGCCGACTACGGTTTAGGGGATTCCCGTGACACTTCGTTTACAGCTGATTCGCTGCAATTTCAGTCACTACTGACATGTGGACAAATATAAATAACAAAAAAAGTTTTTTGAGTTTTACAACTCACTAGTTTGACGATAGTTTCAAATATCATCACGCAGAATTGCAATATATGTCATTAAATATTATGTTGATTTGTTTTTTAATTAAGATACTAATTTTGTTTGATAAATGTCATCAATATATTTTCTTTACAATACACATTTTATTGAGAAATAGACACAAAGTAAGAAGCCGGATAGTCGGCGCTTTTTGCCGATTAGTCGCCGACTACGATAGCGGCCGGATAGTCGGCTTTACCGACTAGTGGCCGACTAGTCGGAACATCTCTAATTTTTATATAAAATCTATAGTATTTTATATATTACGATGAAATAAAAAACCAAATGTTTATCTAAAAGAAAGAGCAGCAATGTTTAAAAAATATATTTCACAAATTTTGCAACTTTTTTATGTAAAATTTTTAACATATAACCAATGTTGACTTTTGACAGTTCTACTTTTGTTTTTTATAGGCTTTTGCGCGCTTAAACACTTTAAAAATTAACAGCAAAATTACATTATATTATAATAATTTATTATATACTATTTTCAAACCTTGAATTTGTATAGATTAGTGTGGCGGTCGATTCTACAAGCCGAAAATACTTATTTAAGAAGATTTGAGGTTTTGATGTTTAGTCTGTCAGTGTCATCTTTCTTGTCTCTTCCTGTCTTTTTATTTCCACAATGCATTGTGATAATTATATTTTTAATCCTTTTTAATCTACCAAATTATTTCACATAAGTTTCTCTAAATTAGTATTGCCTATTTTAAAGCTACTTCTTTTTCTTCTTTTATTAATGGCCTCAGATATCTATTAAAGCCAATACTGCCAATATCGAGTATTCAATAAGAAATTATAAAATTTGAATTCACACTTAAATCCTCATTAAAAAAAACACTTCTTTTTATTTAATTAATAGACCTTATATGTCCAATGAAGACTGTCGTCGACAGAAAAGAGGTTGCGGTGGCAATCTAAATTATGTATATATTTTTATAAGTAAACATGTCAAATTTGAAAGGAAAGAATGCATGAATGCGAGAGACGAGCGAATAGGGAACGGATGTTTGTGATTAGATTATAAGGAATAATATAATGTAAATAGAATTTTAAAGAGTTTCATTCAAAATATACAGTCCACTGCTAAATTGGCTACAAAGACAATTTTCTCAATGTCGAGTATTCGAGAAATAGCCCAATAAGAAATCATAAAAATTAAATTTTAAAATAAGCCCTTATGTCAAAAGCCCATCAAAATCTTTGATACGCTATGTTCAGGTTAACATACAAACCAATTTTGTTTCTTATGTTATACATAGGATCCTTAGAACCTATCTTAGGTCGTCAGATAAGCTAAATAAAACATTTAAAATGCCCTTTCATAGCACACCTGTTAGCAGAGCAAAGAAAAATAAATAAAAGGAAGCAAAAATCTATTTATATCCGCGAAGAGCTGAATATCAAAAGCGCTAAATAATATTAAATTTGAATGAATGCTAGTTACAAGTGCATCCAACCGTCTGTGAAGTGCTCTACAGCGCTTTACGCTGACAATTTACGTTGTACTATTTTGTGTTATTACATAACATAAAGAGAAACTTGCTTTTTATTTGACGTTTTTTTCTGTTTTTTTCGTCTGTCGTAGGCAGACTGATGATGGCATTAGCCCAGTATACCGTCCTGGGGAAGTACCACCACTTTCAAGCGAAACACCCGTGACCTAATCGCGTTTCGGGATCAGCTTGGAAGTAGCCGGGATAACGAGAGGAGTGTGCCCTGTTAATTTGAACACATCACATTCGTCTCCTCAAGCCGGCATAGTGGACATCTGTCTGTCGTAACAGTTGTCTATGCTCATGGACCGCACTCTAGCTTAACATCAGGCGGAGGTTGGTCATATGCTGGGCTAATATATATGACAAAAAAGGTGTAAGTAACGGCACGTAAGTAACGCTACATTCTTCGACGTCACTCGAGGTATATATAAACACGCCAGTCAACATATAACGCCATAGCATAATGTAACAAATAAATGATATTTAAACCTCAACACTCTTTGGCTCTGATTCCTGTGCACCCAACGAAAAGACCTTAACAAAAGGTAATAGGTACACACGGCTCGTTAATCCGGAATAGTGAAGCCGTTCTCAGCCTATGCATTTTAATTGCATCTCGTTACTGCTCATTATATGCACTTTAATACAAAGTGCAGTCAAACTGTTATAAAAATATTGAATTTTTCAATAAAAAATAACCTACTAAAACTCGATTTTCAGCTGCGAGGTTATGAGGTCACAATCGTACATAGTTGCTTACTAAAGTTATGAAAATGCACTGTCGAGTTATAAATTTATACTGTTACCTTGTGAAAGAATCTTTACATTGTATTTGTAATATTTGTCTGTATGTTCTTTATAGAATCGTAAACTATGCATTTGTTCATGTGATGATCTTTAGCAAAGTTGTAGTGCATGAGCCCACGAAGGTTTCTGAGTTGGTACGACCAATTTTCAACAGATGGCGCCAGTGTCATTCCAATGAATTTCATATATTGCCGTGACAGTTCATGACAACTCACATTGAACAGATAATGTTGTCGTCGAATGAACAAAATCAGTCAAATGACTCAAAATTAATTAAATATTTGTGTAATGTTTTCCTTCAAATTTATTTTAGTTGGCGGCGTAGCAACGCGCGAAGGGTACAGCTAGTCTATCATAAATATAAATATATTAAATATATCTTTAATAATATTATACACATTATAAATAAAATATAAAAACATTTACTCGTTCACCAAATAAATAATAATGTAGGTACTATATGAAAAAAAACTACCTTCATCATCTTTTGTTTGCTGACCGTACACTGTAGCGGAAATTGGATTACTCCTAAGGAAATCACGCCAAAATGAAGTCGAGATATTTAAAACTATTTTTGTCCCCTAAAAAGGGTCAAATACTATTTTTATATTGTTAGGTCCTATTAACATATTCTGAACTAATATTTTTTCAAATTCGTTTATTTGCCATAAATATGGTTAGTAACATAGGTCTTAAAATAATGTTAGTAGTATCACATATTTTACATAATGTATATGGCATGCAAATAATTCTATATAAATAAAATTTACCATAATAGAAATGTCAGCCTTAAATGCTAAATAATGTCAAATTAAATTTAAACCTACAAAATGTTACTCATAAATTCACCAATTGAATTTTGAAATTTTCTTTAAATAGTTTCAGAATTTAATTCATTATCTCATGAAAGAAAAATAAAGAACATTTTCTCGATTGTTTCTGAGATACTCAATACAACAACGAAGAATCCACACAAACTATGCATTAACTTTAAACCTCTCTCCTATAAAATTGCAATTTCGTATATTTTACCACGTTAATAGGATGCGGTGATATATGTAATAGCCAGGCATGGGAGTCTAACGTTAAAAATTAAAATAATTTATTTTTATTTAAAACTTAGTACAACAGTACAAGCGGGCTTAATGCTAGGTAGCATTTTCTACCAGCCAACCTATGTATAAATATTTATTTAGAGAAAAATGTGAAGATAGGGATACATAAATAACATATATAAAAAACATAACAACAGTAACATAATATACATAGATACATACAATATAAGTGTGATGTCAGGAATATATGTTCTTGTATAGGTATGCGAACAGGAGTTTTTTAAAAACGAGCTTTTAGGGACCTCAAATTCAATAACATCAAACTGTGAAAGCTTCAGAATTTGAGCTTACTTCCCCCGTAGTAAAAGCATCACTAAACCACGAGCACATAAGTAACCACAATCCATTTTCTATTTCATTACTCCCGTAGAAACCTTTATTCCCCTGTCAGTATTAACAGCACCAACATTGAGCTTTAAGCTTTAGATAATATGGCTTGTAATAGGGAAAATAATTTGCTAGATTTTCTATGGAAGTGATAATGGCCTATTATAATAGAACGTGTAAAATCTTTCAACAACATGTGTTTAAGCATGATCATAGAAGGAGCTTCGTACGATAATAAGTTATTATAAGCTATAATAACAAGTTATAATCTATATATATAAAACTCAAAGGTGACTGACATAGTGATCTATCAACGCACAGCCCAAACCACTGGACGGATCGGGCTAAAATTTGGCATGCAGGTAGATGTTATGACGTAGGCATCCGCTAAGAAAAGATTTTGATCAATTCTACCCCCAAGGGGATAAAATAGGGGATGAAAGTTTGTATAAATCTTATTAGATTTTCGACTGATTGAACTGAAATTAAAAATTGACAGATATGTGGTTAATAACTGGAGCAAGTTTTCAATTATGACCCACGACAGAAATGGTGATAACTACTTAACACACGTTAAACAAAAGTAAAGCCACACAAACTAAACCTAATTAATAATAATACTTCTTAACGCGAGCGAAGCCGCTGGCAAAAGCTAGTATGAAATAAAATTAAAAATCATTATTTGACATAAGCCTTTCTGGCTCTTGCACATAGACATAAGCTACAGAGATTTCGGAAAGGCATAGGACGAGAAATAATCACAAGACACTCGCCAAAAGCTGCCACTTACAATAAGACAATCATCAACATTGAACTATTTCAAGCTGAAGCTCTTCAAGCGCTATTTTGACTTATTGCGCTTCAAAAAACATGGCACAATGGCGAGCTTAATGCCATTTGGCATTCTCTACCAGCTAACCATTAGGAGAAGAATGCGGTGAATGAGGCGCCAATATAATTAATAATAATAATAAAAAAGTACATATTAGCCATACACATAAATACATACAATATCGATATATACTTATATAAAATAAATTAGATAATTCATGCACTATTATTCTGCGTGTCAAGATAGTGCCTGAAGAGCTTGAGCTTGAAAGAGTTCAATGTTGGTGACTGTCTAATTGTAAGTGGCAGCTTGTTCCACTGTCGAGCTGCTGAAACAGAAAAGGAAGAGGAATATTTAGATGAAGAGTGAGAAGGAATTTTAAGTTGGTTATTTGCAGAGGAGCGAAGAGAACGAGAGTGGGAATCACACAAGAATTCGAAACGATCGTTCAGGTAAGGCGGGGCAAGAGGGTCATACAAAATATTATAAAGACTGGTAAGAAGATGAAAAGACCTGCGGAGTCGGATATTGAGCCACTGTAACTTATTACGGAATTGAGAGACGTGATCATACTTACGTAGGCCGAAAACGTAACGGATACACATATTTTGAAGTCGATCAAGTTTATCAAGTAGCTCTTCAGTGAGGTCAGGGTAGCTTATATCTGCATAATCAATTAAGGGAAGTAACAATGCATTTACTAAAGTAATCTTTGCTGAGCGAGGAATAAAATTCTGAGAACGCTTTAGCGTATGCATGGAGCCATACACTCGCCTGCAGACTTCAGAGACATGATGATTCCATGACAAATCATTACTCATATGCAGACCAAGGTTTTTTACTTGCACAGAGTAAGGAACGGGTGTGTTGTTGAGCACTAGCGTTGGCATAGAATCCAAGCTCAACCTACCCACAAGCTGTTTTGTACCGATAATTATCACCTGAGTCTTGCTAGGGTTCACTAGTAAACCTAACATTTCAGATTTTAAAGAAATGCATTCTAGATCTCGATTCATTTCGCTTATTGCGTTATCAATTTCATTGAAACTGAAATGACGATACAACTGCAAGTCGTCGGCATACAGATGGTAGGAACTGAAACGGATTACATAGGTAATGGTATTTATAAATACAGAAAACAGGAGAGGGGATAAGACGCCTCCTTGGGGCAGACCGGCAGTTAACGAGCACCAATTTGAAAATTGATCGTCCACACGAATACGTTGGCGACGCCCACGAAGATATGAGTCGAACCACTGTGATGTAACCTGTGAGATATTCAAAGAACTTAATATGGCTAGAAGGATATCATGATCTACACAATTAAAAGCATTGCTAAAATCAAGCAGAGCAATTAATGTGAGTTCTCTTCTATCCATAGCCAATCTGACGTCATCTGTTTTTAATAAGCGCAGTACTAGTACTGTGTGATGAGCGAAAGCCAGATTGAAAACGGTCAAAAAGAGAATTTTTATTTAAATAGTCAGTGAACTGACGATGTATTGTTCGTTCAAGGACTTTAGAAATGAATGGAAGAATGGAAATGGGTCTTAGATGACTGAAATCGGAAGGTGAAGGCTTTTTAGGAATGGGTATAATGAAACTATCTTTCCACAGAGTGGGAAAAGATCCAGTGGAAAGAGAAAAGTTAATAATGTGGGTGATAGGATAGAGAAGGACATCTAAGATGGGAATGAGAAGAGCACGACCAATACTGTCAGTTCCAACTGCCTTGCTAGAGATGGAGAGAATTATCTTTTTTATCTCGCAGGTTGACACAGGGCTGAAAGAAAAGCACACACAGTTCGTTAATATCCGCAGAAGGAAGAATATTGGATTTAGGTTTGCCGAAGCCTAAGGAGCGAAATACCCTCCATACATTTTGGCTAGATGAAGCCCCTATAGCTGTGTGTACGTAGCGGCGTTTAGCGTTCCTACACATCTGATTGACACGATTCCTCGCATATTTGTAGGCATTCCAGTGATCCTCATTGTGCGACTTTCTGTCTTTACGCCTCAGTGCGTCTCTCCAGCGCATTGCCTTCCTGATCTCGTCATTCAGCCATGGGGCAGGCGATTGCTTGATTCGCACGGGTCGTATAGGAGCGTGTTTGTCATATAACTCTAACAGCAGGCGATTGAACTCGCCAACCATTTCATCGAGCGTCTCTTTTGTGGTGACATTGGTCCAGTTTAGTTTGAGGGGATCAGACCAGAGCGATTCAGGATCCAACCTCACAAAGTTGCGCTGCATTATTACTTTAGGTTTATATTTAGGAGTTTTTAATAAGTAAGAAGCATATATAAGATCATGATGGGAGAAACCAGGTGCTAGAAATTGACCATGAGAAGAAATTTTACTAGGATTAGAAGTGGAAAGTAGAATTGAGTGGAAGAATAGAAGCGTTAATAGATGAAATTAAGAAATTTAATTTTTTACTTCGTGAGTCGTTTTTGATCAAGCAGGTGTTAAAGTCTCCCATGATTAAGTTATGCTCATACAAGTGAAGGAGATTTTCAAGAAGAGTTTCAAATTCGCTAAAATAGTCGATTGTTGGAGGAGCGTAGACTACTCCTAAAAGAAATTTGACAGAATTAAAATTAATTTCAATAAAAATATGCTCGAAAGAACCATGATATGCGGAGAGTATTATTAAAATAAAAAAATAGTATTATTAAAAATCATTATTTCACATAAGCCTTTCTGGCTCTTGCACATAGACATAAGCTACAGAGATTTCGGAAAGGCATAGGACGAGAAGTAATCACAAGACACTCGCCAAAAGCTGCCACTTACAATAAGACAATCATCAACATTGAACTCTTTCAAGCTGAAGCTCTTCAAGCGCTATCTTGACACGCACAATAATGATGCATCTATTATCTAATTGATTTTATATAAGTATTTATTGATATATTTTGATATTATATGTTTGTTATGTCTCTGTTTTTAAGGTTTAAGACATTTATTTCCTCAAAAAGAACTACAGAAATTCACTTAATTGAAACAAAAAAAATTATAAATAAACATAACGTACGTAGAATATTGACAACTTCATCACAAGGCACTCAAACCTATTATATGTTTTTTTAATTCATATTTAAATTTAATAATATTTCTAATATTAGTTATGTTAATTGGTAATTCATTATAAAACTGCGCTCCTTCCACCATAACACTTTTTGATGTGAAACATTTATTGGCACGGCTATAAACCGGATCGTTGAGGTGGCGACGCTTGCCGTGGCGATGGGTCGCCACGCTATACTAAAGTATATATACATTCTATATATAGTAGAGTGTACAGTGTGGCGACGCTTGCCGTGGCGACGAGTTTATTTTATCGTGTTATTTCTGAAATCTATATCATTTAAGAAGTTTTAGAATTTTTAATTTTTGTATTTAATATAAATAAATGTTTCTTAAATAAATAGTCATCATTTTCTGTAAAAAAATTCATAGTATTTAATTTTTTCATTAACTCATAATTAGTTCCTGTTGTAATCTTGTCTTTTACGCTTATGACTTGAATAAACTCGATGTTTCACATCTGCCAGGCGGCTCGTGACGGCTCATATTTTTTTTAACATGTTTTTATGTATTTGTTATTAATTGGTTAATCTTGTTTTTTTTTGTGATATATTATGACAGTAGTATTTTGTTTGGCGTTATTATATAATAGTATTATTTAATACTGAACACTGCCTTCAATTATGTTGAGCATGTAGTCCTATTCCATAATTAAAATTTCGTTTGATTTGTAATCATAGAGTTCATTTTTATATTGTAGTAATGTTATTTTACAGGGAGGCTAAATAAACAGCACTCATGATGACGTCAAAGCATAATAAAAACTAATTTAATTCTACGCTAAAATATATTTTCTTATAATTGTATTATTCTAATTAGAAATATACATTATTACAAATAGCATCGTCTGTGGAGACAGGTAAAGACTGGAGGTATTCTCATTTAGACTCGAGTCACGTTTTGAGAAGGGTTATTGAAGAATAACATTGTATCTACGTTAAGTTTCAACATTGAACATTCATGTAACTTGCCTCAGGTGAATAACATTATGTCTGAATTATACATGCTAACAGTGTTCTTTAAAAATATATAGTATGTTTTTTTACTGGTAACGAGGCATATCAGTGCTTTTAACTTGCTATATGTGTCTACAGTACTCTCTACTCTACGAATTCGACTTATAAAAAATTAGTAATCAAGCTATTTTGAAATTGATGCCTTAATTATACATGGAAGACTATAGTTATAGAATAAATTTTAGGTATCTTTTGTAAAGTAATGTAACTTTATTATAAATACATTTTTTATCTATATATATATTACAAGAAAAAAAGGTATTTATAAATTGGTCTACGAATTTAAATGTCTACGGCGTAGACTATGTCGTAGTTACAGCTACGGCGTAGATATAATATTTTTATAAATATATATATATATTTTTTCATTATTTATTGTAATTATGTAGCCTATCATTCATCAAATCATGCAAATGTGTATAAAAAAATTAAGTATAACGTAAAAATATAAATTAAAGTTTAATTAATATTTTTAAAACAAAAAAAGCTCCAGAAAGTCGTTATGGGACCTCATTCGTTATTTATATCCCCAACTCATAACGAATTATGTTCGTGGCACAACTTTTTAAATGCCCGAGGAAATTCTACTAAATTATAATTTTGGTAGGAGCAAAACTTTATTGATTTTCCCTTTCATGTTAAATGTGAAGAAAACTTCCGAGCTTTTACTAGACTTCTTTATAATTATTAATTAATTCAGCTTAACAAAGTTCACCATTGGTTTTTTATTTTCACGAAATACATATAACTGCGAACAACAAGTTAAAAATAAAATAAAATAGTTTATTAGTAAAGAATTTTGGTACATAAAAATAGCAAGGACCCCTGTACTAGGTTCGAAAACCTGTGCTACTGGGTACCCCAGTTACTGAACTAGATGTATAATGGTATGAAGAAAGATAATAGAGTTAGAAAGAGAATAAATAAACAAAACTGTTAGAATATAAAGAAATACCAGAATATATACACTTATCAGAACATATCCAAAATCTAACACGAATCAAATTTGCTCCCAAAATTCCATATAAAACATACACTGATACGTAATTTAGAAATAGAAGACGATAGTGTTCGCTCATTGGCTGCCGATTCGAGGTTCGAATTTCTATTGCGACTGTTCGTTGTAGCTCGAACACGTATGTTACTTCGAATGTTAATTTGAAATAATAGTATCCTATTATATGGAAAAAACAACTGAAAACTTGCCTTTTGAACTAATAAGAACAATCGGCAATAAATACATAGAAAAAAGTGAATTCTATTGAAAAAAAATCAGCTAAAAGACGAAAAAAAACCTCAAAATACAACGAGATCGAACTGAAGGCCTCTAACAACCAGAACAAAGATTCAATTATTCAATTTAACATTATACCGTCAAATCAACATAATATTTAATGACATATATTGCAATTCTCCGTGATATTTGAAACTATCGTCAAACTAGTGAGCTGTAAAACTCAAAAACTTTTTTTGTTATTTATATTTGTCCACATGTCAGTAGTGACTGAAATTGCAGCGAATCAGCTGTAAACGAAGCGTCACGGGAATCCCTAAA
>JAPWLS010001057.1:0-32451 GCA_028551675.1 Tineola bisselliella
TCAGGTACTCTGTTTTGATAAATAGGTACAATTTTCCTCAGATACCTCACAAAGCGTTATTGCTTTTCTACCTTCTTTAATGTATTATATCTCCTTTACAGTTATTAAATAACTAAACAGAGATGAAATTAAATTTATTTATGAAGTTGAGCGTAATAATCAGAATTTCCTTAGTGATATAAACATGAAAATTATAATAATTACATCATTATTTAATAGCAAATGTCAAAGATACAATTACTTTATCGTTATAACTGGTTTAATTTAACTTCTATAAGCTCGTAGTTTTTATATTTTAATCTATATAGTGATAGATAACTTTTAATTGATTTTTTATATAAGCCTAGCTTATGACCACACTCCACCTGATCTTAAGCTAGCAGCTAATTGTTAGCACAGACAGATGTCATGTGACACTATGCCGGCTTAAGGAGAATATGCTCGAATTCAGAGGAGTGTTCTCATTATGTTGACTACTTCCAAGCTGATCCCGAAACATGACTAAGCCACTTCACAGGTGTATAGCTTGAAAGTGGTGGTACTACCCCAGTACAGCACACTGGGGTAGTACCATCATCAGTCTGCCTACCAAATTCGATATTATGGTTTAAATTAGTAGGTATTTAAAATAGCATTGTTTTTTATACTATTTTACTAATATTCATTATACATATGTACGTGTATTATATTTGTAAATCTTTAGAAGTATTGTGATACAGAAAGAAAGCTTAAACTGACAATTCAGTTGACATTAACATGCGGGGATGCTTTTAAAGTATTTTAGATTCAAAACGACTGAAGTTTTGGTATTAAAAGATTACGTCACTGGAGTCTATAAATATTACTTAACGGCGTATTTTCGGTTACAAATGCTCAAGTGAATCACCCTGTATAATAGTAAGTAGAAAAAATTGCACCTAATAAATTATAGCTGAAAATAATTAAAGTCTGCGAACAAACCGACAAACTTAATGTAGTTCCAAATTATTCTAATATTAGTTTGTACAAAATTATTAAGTCAAAAATGTTGAAAGCACATGAGAAATGAACCACTCGTATGCTAATACGTTGTATGTAGTAATTATGAAAATTTACATTAACAACTCAAGCTAGAACTTTTTAGTTGCACGCCATTGGCTATTTCTACGATAGCGGGTTACGACACCTACGCTTTGAGCGTTTATTATTTATTGTCTACGCCAGTCATTCTCAAAGTGTGTTCCGAGGAACCCTAGGGCTAAAATACTGCAAAAAATACCTACCAAAGGGAGATTATAAGGTTACATCTAAATATACCAACTAAATATTACGTAATATTATCATAAATACATATAAATCAGTTTTTTACAATTATATTAAGGCTTTTTCCTTTGCCAAAAAAGTTTGAGAACCGCTGGTCTACGCATTAACTAATATATCTTAATCTTTACATTAAAGTATCAATATATTTTATAGATTATATTTCTGAATCAAAACCAAATCTAGTTTTTTATTATAAAATAGTGATGGAAAGAAAAAATAGTTCAATTCTTTCAAAAGTGATTAGAGACCTAACAATGTATAGTTCTAAAGACGGAGCATAGTTTTGTCTACTTCGATATTTCTTCTTACTTATTCCAGACACGACTTCGACTATATACCGTTTTATTCCCAGAGCTCTCATTAACTGTCCACAGTCTTCCCTCTCGTTCGTGTCTCATATGGCTGCCATCTTTATTACCTCAAATCGTAAAATAATATTAATAGTTTAATATTATTTAAATTTTACAGAGATATCTTACTAGGATATGGTTGACACGAAGGGCCCAGTTTCTGACACTTTAAGAGTGATTCTAAGATTATCATAGGATAACTTATAAAAAATTTAATGTGAATCAATAATGTTTTATTTTAAAAATAAGTTGGCGATTTCTTGAACAGATTATATGCGTTAAATAATTTTTTAACCAAATTAATAATAGAAATTAATATTTTAAAAATTAATGTTTAGAGACCCAGTTTCTGACACTTAAAATTTATTTGGTTGTAGTTTCTGACACTAACATCGGCCTAGTTTCTGACACTCATTTGAAAATTATTTTTTAGGTTACATAAGTACTATCAAGTTCCAATTTGTAATAATAAATAATAATTTTCACACTATTAATTAAAATGACGTATAAATATAAAAATATATAAAAACATTCAAATAAACACAATTTAAAATTAATTTAAATTCTCCACGACTTTTATACAATAAAGTTGTTCGTGGAATTTTAAATTTTAAGGCCGTAGTTTTAACAGGTTGACCAGCTTTTACTTCTTTTATCGCTTGCTCTAACGCTTTATCATCGTAGCTTACTTTTTTTTTGAATCCCAAAAAATAAAAATAAAATAATATTAATAATAATAAAAGTATTTTATCATCAATGAAAATTATTATTCAATTAAAAACAAATTATTACCGTAATAATTATTTCAAAACTTAACAAAAGTGACATTTTGTCCACACTTGATATTTTTGTATTAAAATTAATTTTTAACAATAAATGATATTTTATTTACTCTACAAAATATTCAACATTAATTAATTACTGTAATTAAAGAAAATTATAAGACAAAGAATCACTATAAACCTAAATAAATATTTTTACATTTTATGGAGATGTGTTTTGCGCGCGAACTGCAAATCTAGTTGGTCGCGCCTGCACTAAAAATCGAGTTGGCCGCGCCTTATGAGTGTCAATAACTGCAACATGCCAATAAAATTGAGCCTAGTTATTGACACTCATATTTTAATAATAAAATATTGTTTTTAATGATATTTTAATATTTTATAGCAAAGAAAAGGTTATTATTAATCATATTCAATTATATATGTTTTTATACTTACATGACTGTTAAAACGCGTATTCAATATACGGACACTCTTACGCAATAACTTAGACTACAACTGAAAAATCGCTTCGACCGTCACTCAGGGCCTTAAATATTATTTTTTTTGTATAAAGTTGTTTTGTTTATAACTATTGCTATTATAAAATCAGTACTTAATTAAATTATTTTACTTTTGAAAAAATTAATTAACTTATATAAGAAACAATTTTTCTTTAAATTGAAATTAAAGTGAAAAGTGTCAGAAACTGGGTCAGTGTCAATAACTGGGCCTTTTACCTTATACCTATTACTTACTAAGCTAAATTAATTAAAATGAAAAACGCCAAATAATGAAATTAGTTCATAACATAGCTGTGTGTTCCGTACCAGAATCATAGATATTTTTTTCTCTATTTATTATTTATTTTGGTGGCTTGCAACAATCCTGTTCCCCCGGCAGCCATTTTTCGTCCCGATGGCAGCGCCCTCTGGGCGACAACCCGTGTAACTAGCAACAACTACGTGAACCGCCGACAAATAAATCGTGCACCATCTTCATAATCTTCATTTCATCGCAATCAAGAGAAGAATCGACTCATACAGTAGACCAGCACCTAAGTTCGCTACGGAGACAACAGTGGAAGAGAGGGAAAGCCGAGCCCATCGTAAGTCCTGTCAGTCAGCCAGCATTTATATTACACAACTCATAAATTGCATAGGATTGCCTATAAACAGTTTACCGTATAATACCGTAGAGGAAATCGTTGAAGATCTTTCAAATTAGAACGTTACCCTCGGCCTTGATAGCGAGGAATCTCATAAAATTCTCAGTACAAAACTTACTTTTATGAGCTGTTTATATGGCGTCGAATAACGAATTCGGAACTGAGCGTAGTTGTTTGAAGGATGTTGTTGCTATGAGAGCTGTTATCTATGTTTTGTTCGTCATTTGTTTATACGCGACAATATCTCTACTAGTTTTATGACCGGGGATTTCTATTTCGTATAAAACATTTTTGTCACCACACTCGCTGTTTCAATATCAACTTGTGTCTAGAGTAATTTCAATAACAAATTGTAACTCAATTCTTTATTAGCTAACAAATTGAAAATGAAATGAAAATAGTTTATTAGCATAGGCACTAAAGGTTAACGCTTAACGTAAGCGTTAACGCTTGCTCATCGTTACACTCTACAGTGGCTTCCGAAAGGCGTATGACGAGAAGAAGACCATAACAAACTCGTCAAGAAGGAAGTTATAGTTTAACTAGCTGTTGCCCCCGACTACGTTCGCGTAGTAATGAAGATTTAATGATGTTTCATATTTCAATGCCGCCTGTCTTTTATGGCAATTTTAGGAAACCTTTTTTTCTGTAATTTTTATAGCCTATATTGATCAGTGATAATATAACATTCAAATGATGAAATAATTTTTGAGCCAACTCGTTACATACATACACAAAATACAAATCTTTCCTCTTTATAATATTAGTATAGATTACTAACTTTATTTAATATACATATTTGTATATATAGGATGTCTATTCCATAACTCAAAAGGTTGTCAAGTCAAGCTGGGTAAAATAAATCTTTCAAACTTTCCGAATCCTCATCACAATATGATTGCGTGACAAAGAACAAGCTAACAGACAAATCATAGGACAGTCGTCAATCGGGTTACACAAAACTTAGTCTTATCGTCCCTGTTTCTTATAAAGTTCACAAACTATAACAAAGACACGCGACCTTTGTATAGAAAACGCCGGCACCACCAAAAATTAAACTTTCTTCCCACGCGTAATTAGACAGACCCAAAATGTCAGCATTGGACTCATATTTTTAGATTCCTTTCGTGATTCAAATGGATTTAGATTATAATCGCCATATTAGAATGCGAAGTAGCGAACCTAGCTCAAACATTAGAACACCGAAGCTTATTCGTTTACCAAACGATTCAACAAGAACTTCTATTTCAAAGGATGGTTCCAACTTCGTTTTAAAAAATACGTAGCGTTAAATTAGTTTTAGAAGAAAGTCTTTTCGTCGACGCTTGACGGATGTTAAAAATTCAGTCAGCAACTGAGCAACCGTAACGTGAAAAATCAAAAGTAAACATTATTAAGAAAACACCCACTTCCGGAGATTTCAAACGTTAAGCGGCTTAGTTAACTTCGTAAAATTTAATTACTTAATTCAAACATCTGTGATTCTATTAGCAGGAAGCGAAGCGAGTATAACAGTTGAAGTTCTACTTGGGCATTTAAAATCCCGTGAAAACTGTTTCCCTACAGCCATTGTGTCGTCAATGATCATTGTTTTCTTTGGCACAACCAAATCCTATTTACAGTATACAAAGTTCCAAGATTAAAACTGTCACTTCTCCCCACGAAACTCTCGAGAGATCCAAAGGGACTGCCCGCAAAGTTCTCGAACTCATTTGCATTATAACACAAGTAACCGGGTCTGATGTAAAAAGTTTACGATCTCCAGCAACTAAGTGAATTTATGACCGACAATTCACGAACTTGGATGCAGTTATAGCTGACGGTATTTTTTGTTTACTCCCACATACAGTTACGAGAGAGCAGGTGATTTAAATGCTGATTGTGAATAAAATACTTACTGTAATACTCTTATTGTGTAACTTCAATTTATAAGTGTACTAGCTTTTACCGGCGGCTTCGCTCGGACTCAAGTCATAAAATAAGTATCAGAGATCATTTCAATAGAAATGAATCAATATGATTCCAATCAGCTGAAATTATAGTCAGTTGGAATCTATACTAAAAAAATATTATTGTTTTAAAATAAAAAGTGTCCTATGTTACTTCTAGTAGGTACCTCCAAAAATATGTGTAGGTACAAAGTTTCATGATGATAGGTTAAGTAGTTGTTGCGTGAAAACGTAACAAACAAACTCACATTCACATTTATAATATTAGTAGGGATTATTGTGGGCTGATACTTGTGTGGTTGCACCGTGGATCTGATCTAATTTTAATTCTTGTGAATTATGTAATTTATGAATTGTTATTTACTTTCTTTTTCTGAATTAAAATTTTTAATTAAAAGTTTCTTGTGGTCTTCTTCCATGTGTAAACTTTAATTATTTTTTTTTTCTATATAATAATAATAATTTCTTTTATTACGTATTTTTCTTTTTCAATAAAACTTGTCTCCAATGAAAGTATATAAATAGATTATTACTAAGTAACATTGCAACAATGTCATCAACACGACCCAGTTTTTTTTTATAATCAGAACTGCATCGAATGTCACGCACGAATAACACGACACCCAATCTTGCACATCAGAATCGTACGAACGGACCGATGTGGAATAACAAAGTCGACATGGATCTGAATATCGAATGAGCCGAGGAAGTCACAGATGTTCTCCCAACACGAGTATGTAGTTTTCACTGAAATTTCTTCATATACACGTATGTTTGCGTAAGTAAAAAGGAACACGATTTATGAATATTGTTGCGAATGTCGCTTTGGAAACTGGTATTTTTAGTCCATTGCTCCGTTGTGTTGTTTATTGTACATGCATATTTATATGTGACCGCATTCCGCATAATGTTGAGTTAGATTGCGGTAAATAAACGCAGGTAAAACTGTCTACCTATAGCAGCAATGTCCACTACATTTATATATATATATATTAGCCTAGCATATGAGCACACTCTGCCTTAAGCTAAGTTACGCTAATTTAAGCTAGAGTGTGGTCCATGAGTCCACTATGCCGGCTTGAAGAGACGAATGTGTTCTATCCAAGTTTGACAGGACATACTCCTCTTGTTTTTGATTTATTTAATATTTTATAATTGTCATTTAAATACTTATGATAGAATGAACGAGAAAGGAGATTACGTCATATTTTTGCGCAGAAAAATACATTTGCCCAACTTCCTACGAATGCCAAATATAAGTAAGTCCCCGTGGAATGTTTCCAAACACGTAGCAAAAGAGAGAATAGGTAAAAGTCACAGATTTGTGTATTCAAATGTATTCTTTACTCAAAATAAAGTCTATATTTTGAGTTGGTATTTTTCTTACGCGCGTGTCGTTGTCACCTATATGAGGTATACATCGACGAATTTACATTTATTTATACTTATATGTATATAAGTATATATATGGTATGTCTTTTTATTTATTTATTGCTTAGTAAAACAGAAAAAAATAATACAAGTAAGTAAAGAGATGGTGGCCTTATCGCTAAGAAGCGATCTCTTCCAGGCAACCAACTTTTAGATGTGGAGCAATGCAGAAGAGAAATAGCGAAATAGCATAATATGTCTTTGATATATCATCTTTTGTTACCTTAACACTAGGTTTACGGACGTTTTCTATATACCTACTTCTACTAAAACACGTCAATTTGACGCATATCGTAGCGATAGGTATACCGCATAGACAAGTTTAGTAATTCAACACTTTTAAAGAAAATAGACTTTAATTTATATTTCCCTCGATCAATGAATAAAAGTCATACAAAGAGATAAAATAAAAATTTAAACAGTTTTTGGTAATTCTGTGATAAAAGTCAAAATGCGTCAAATTGACGCGTCCCGTAAACCTAGTGTTAATAACATATTTACTAGAACGGTTTTACCATAGTCCGATTGATGAAAGAAAGTATATACCTAACTAATTTTTACAGTTCTTTCTTTATATTGTTAGTTTACTATTGCGTTCGATTCCTGGTTGAAATAAATATGTAATAATTAATATAGACGCGATATTAAGATGCATATAGTCCTTATTTTGATATATAATAGGTATCATATTCAGAATAGATTTAGTTGAAGAGACCCGAAGTAAATCGAAGATTGATTAAAGGATTTAACATGAAATTGGGTTAAGTAATGATTGCTATGGTTTGATTAATAGAGAATTGCTTGTCTGAATATGAGTTAATAACATATATACATACACATATATACACATAAATATAGGAATACAAATACGACCTTCAAATTAAACCATTAGGTTGTTCGTAGTATTATCTACGTCTAAGGCTTTCAATGTTTATTTTAACACTTCTACTAATTAGAATATAGTATATACTAGCATACACCCTTTATAGTGACACTAATAAATAATTTTTTTATTGCAAAAAATAATTTTTTCTCATAGGCGAGCTTAATGCCGTTCAGCTAATCATTGTCGGTGTGAGCGGTGGTGATATTTGGTGCAATATGAAGATATATAATAACTATAATAAATATACATAATAATAAATAATAATATATACTTAAACACATACATATTTATGAAGAAAAGTTATAAGTGAATTAAATAAATAGTAGAATTGAGAGATATTTTGTTTTGTGATAAAATGTTTGTTCAGAAGATTTTTAAAAATGTGATACGATGGAGCCTGTCTGATGCTCTTCTCTGATGAAAGAATTTGTTTTTAACAATTATGTTACAGATTCCTTATATAATGTTCTATACCTGCAAGTTCGTATTTCAGGTAGTGTCACACAGAAATGTATTCACATCTACAGCTTCAAACTTAAGCCCTAAAAACACAATCTAATTCACAAACGACCCTAGATCATACTATTCGCTTAAGAACCTCCATTGTAGAGCCTACAATAAATTAAACAAACGATTTAGCAAAATGAAATACAGCGGAACGTGAAACAACTTCTAATACTGCGGAAACAAATGGAGGAACATTTAAGCGAATGTCCCAAAATTCAATAACTGCGGCCTCAATAAAAGGCCTACTTATTCATATTGTTTCTGCAGTTAATTAAACATAACTACAATAAATAATTAAAATTAATGTAGAAACGCGTTACCCTGAACGAACCGCTATTATATAAAGCCTTTATTTGGCGCAAAAGGAAATAACAACAATTTAGTCTCGCAAAGGGATTGTAAATCTTCGTAATTTATATTAATTGCATGTATATTAGTTAGTTTTGGTTTAAATTTGTGTTTAGGGGCCAATTGTCCTATAATGGTCGCACTTAAATCATGAGAATTGTGCTAATTCATATATCAATATTATTGGTTGGCCTATCTTAATAATAGTTTGTTCAAATTTAGGAGACAGATGTCGCTACTAATGCTTATATGCCCTATATTATATTACCCACATTGGAATCTAGATAGAATAATATGATCTAATCACTATGGGTACCATAACACTATGTGAAATAATCGTCTGTATTTGTGTGACTAATTTTAGTGCTATTAAATCATTAAACTTTAGCTTGTTCGATATAAAAGACTAAATTACGTATGTTATGTCAATTAACATAATTATTTTGTTAATATGTAAAGCAGTGTTTCCCAAAGTGGGGCAATTTGATTGTTAAGGGGGGCAATTCGAAAATGGACTCGACACGAGTTTAACCCTTTCGCTTCGGGCCATTTAAATGCAATACTAGATTTTAGTGACAAATTTAAGGAAAAAAGCAAATTCTTAAATAATTGCGGTAAATAACTATTAGGTATAGTTTCGCTTGATGAGACTAAAATATTAAATGGGTGTTTGATTAGATAAGGGGAGCATAAGAATTTTAGAAAGACTAAGGTGGGGCATGGGACAAAAAAGGTTGGGAAACACTGATGTAAAGAGTACTTAACGTCATATTGTCAGACATATTAACTATTTCATTTTACAGTGACATACTAAAGGTTTTATAATTACTTATCTATGACAAATAATTGTATTATTGTAATTGTATAAATATTTATTATTGAAGGCGTTACCTTTAGTTTAACTAGATGACTAGCTTTAGCTAGATGAATATCTTACTGGACATAATCTATCTCATTTTATGTTTACCCTTAGGTATACAATAGGATGACAATGCCCCTATATAGCAGCTATTCTTCTACATCATAGTAGATTTATAATATATTATTATAACATTAGTATGTAAGTGGACAATGCCAGTATACAGCAGCTAAATCAAATTGATAATATAAATTAATAAATTTATTTCATTTATATTTATATTTATATTGACGAGTAAAAGCGCTCTATTGGAGCCCAATTAGTTAAAGTAAATAAATAAAAAAAAATAAAAAATAACTAAGTAGTTTGATGTGTGTAATGAAGTACAGTGAATTGACTTCTATTAAAGGTAAATTTGTTAAACAATTTTCTTAGTGAAATATATATAATAAATAAAATCTTTAATCTCTCAGTAGGTATATTAATTTCTAGAAAGTCTAATTACAAAGGATATTTATGTGGCTTACTTTCGCATTAGGCAAACGAGGTGCCCATCCTTGAATTTGAAAATAAAATGTACTCTGAAGGAAAAATAACGGCCTACGACTGAATAATCACCCCCATTTTGTCGTTTTTTTCGTTACTCTCTGAATAATCTCCAAGTTATTGCGTTAGTGTATTCGCGTGAAATATAAACATTACGATGTCTTACTGTAATAAGGGGAATTTCAGGAGGATAATGCGCGTAATAAAATTACTATGAAAGACGTTTTGTATATTAAATTCGGAAGAGATTTGTCGTTTTCGTCTTCTTTTTTTCGTTTCATGCATAAATTAGAAGTTTAAAAATTATTTTTTCAATTTGTTGAATGTAAAACTAAATTGAATTTTTCTGTACACATTCCAACATCTGTAGTGTAAAATGCATATTTCATTTGTCTTTTTACTGGTGGAGGGGGGTGTCACTTATTAGTTTTGTGTATATTATAAAATTATGCAAATTATAAGATTGATTTAAAAATTTTAAAGATCTAGTGGTTGTAACTTCAAATTTAATTTTGATGAAAAAACAGTCTGACTGAGATAATTGCGTGTATGCTTTACTTACTTAAGTACTAACTTTATTTACATTATTATCTATCTATATATATAAAACTCAAAGATGACTGACTGGCATTGTGATCTATCAACGCACAGCCCAAACCACTGGACGGATCCGGCTGAAATTTGGCATGCAGGTAGATGTTATGACGTAGGCATCCGCTAAGAAAGGATTTTGATCAATTCCACCCCTAAGGGGATAAAATAGGGGATGAAAGTTTGTATGAAACTTTGTCAATTTTAAACCGATAGGGCTGAGACTTTGCATGCATAAAGCTACTATGACGTAGGCATCCCCTAAGAAAGCATTTTGATAAATTCCATTTGCATTTGTGCAGTACAAAACTATTTGAATTTTTAAGGTTAGGTGTCATTTTTATAGTTAGATGCCACTTTATTACTGAAGTGTGATAGGCATTGTCTGTTGACTGCAATATGAAACATCTTCATTATTACGCAGACGTAGTTGCGGGCAACAGCTAGTTGTAATATATTTTTAAAGATGCTGTGGATTAAGCAAGAATATACCAGATTATTAATACTAACATTATATTGTGCAGGCTATGATTGGCGAGTTTCTTGTGATTTCATCTCGTCATATGCCTTTCTGAAATCACTATACATTCTGCATCACTGTCACTATAGATGCAATTTACAATATTCAATTATCTTGGGCATGCTGTCCTATCCAATAATTAAAATTTCATTTAGTTTGTAACAGTAGAGGTCCTATTTTTTTTATTGATAGCCCAGCATATGACCACACCACACTACCACAGACAGATGTCTGCGTGCAACAGTCGACTCCACTATGCCGGCTTGAGGAGACGAATGTGCTCTGTAACAGGACACACTCCTCTCGTTATCCCGGCTACTTCCAAGCTGATCCCGAAACGCGACTAGCCTACTTTAAAAAAATGTTAGTAAACTGCAAAATATGTTGTTAAAATTAGACGTGACGTCACGCTTGACATATTTTGATTGATAGATGAAAAGGTTAAAAAGACTGAGAGCGTGTATCAGATTCTGTTGGAGATTAAACCTTTCTAAGAGGTTATAGAGAGACGGGGAGGTACTGAGGCGAGTAGTGACCCACTTAACTGAATGTGTCGGGCTCCCGTCTATGCCAACTCATCTATACCGACGCAAATATATGCCAACAGCTTGTCCTAACTGGGAAGAGCCGACCCTTTTTAGGGAAAACCTACTTCAATTTAAAATGAATTTTAATTATTCATCTGCACTTGATGTAACAATCCAATATGTTTTTTTAAGTACTGGCTTAAGTATGGTCTGTTTGTTATGAGTTTTGCGTCTCCGATACAGGAGAGACTTCTCTAGTCCTAACACTATTAAATCGACACGCCGAACTCATAAAGTATCGTAAAAGTTTATAACCAAGTTTAAACGAAAAATTGTTATACTTTATTATTTATTACTATATTTTATCGAATCTATATTTGTAGTGTACATAATATAAATGTATATTAAATATATGAGTTTTATTAAGACGTATGGGCACGACTCGCACTTGACTATTTTTTTTTTCGATAATAATTTTAAATGTGTCACATCACTATTGTACGATATAAAAAGGGACGTCTAAGCATATCGATACTAGGTTAGGTACTAGGTTTATATTTCTCACATTAACATCTTAAACTTTTTTGTGTTTTTAAAGGAATTTCAATAAAAAAGATAAAACTACTTTAAATGTGAATTATTACAACTTGATTGCAAAATTCGATCGGTAAGAAAACTGTATAAATTGTAAAATAGCTCGACTGTAAGAGGTAATTCGTTATTTCCATTGTTAGCAAAGTTTAGTAAGCACTTTAAGTGAACGGATTAAGTTTAAACCAACCTATTTGTGTAACTAAGTTTTGACGAACCATAAATGCTACAACTCGATATTATCTTAGGCCATGTCCTATTGCTGACTTAGGCATAAATTTCAAACGAAATTTCATACTGAGCTGAGGAACCACTACCTTAATTAAAGGAAATTATTTAAAATTATTTTGTTTATAATTCCCGCTACATTCGTCGAAGCGACCACACGTATCCTGATGATGCCACGTGAAGTGGCGAAACGTGTCGAGACAAGTTATTGAATGTTGGTGGAGGTTATTTTCCTTCATCGACCTAATGTAACAGGAATTATAAGCAATATAATTTTAAATAATTTCCTTTAATATGGATTTCCGCAAAGTAACGCCTGAAACAACCAATTATACTATCTTAATTCACTCAACAATTCAGCAGCAACTGCCCTTATCAGGCCTCTGACAAGCCTTTTATCACCTCTCTTTAAAACAAATAAATAAAATTCCTTATTCTATAAATATGTTCTAATTAAAACTGACAATTATCTTTCTTAGACAATCATCTTATTTCACCCTATCATTGACATATATTATGATAAGGTTACCTGGAAAGCAATACATTTATATATACACCAGGGATAATATACTTTTCTAAATTTAAATCTTATATAAATTACATTTAAATAAATGACAAACGCACATTTGATGGAGAGCATTATAACATTAAATGGAAGTCTACTCTAAAAAACTAAAGATTTACTTGGTAAATTATGGTATTATTTCACAAAAAAGTACTTACTAAAATTAATAAATTATGACGTAGCTTTTTGTGTGTAAATATAACCAACGCGAAATCGATATCATTAGACAAATCACTCCGTATCGCGCTGTCATGGCTATAAGCTATCAAATTTTCTCCCCAAGTGTTCCTTCGAGAAGCAATTTCCTTAAGCTAAATTTCATGAGCCATATACTTCACATATCACATTGTTCCGCCTTTACTGCCTATTCGTTCTATATTCGCTCGCATCTATCGTGCGAAATGTCATTGACAAGATAATTAAAATCATGTTATTTTTTGTTTTAAAATGGACAATACAGTAATGCCCCGTTTTACGCGAGGGATACGTTCCGGAAAAAATCACGTTTACTGAAATTCCCGAGACCATAGAGAAATCGATGACTACATTATGTTTATACGCACTCTTTTGCGTAATTTAATACATTTCGCGTTATGTCATCGCTACTGTAAACTCAATCCAAAAAAAACTTTATCTAAAACATCTTGTCATCTCTTTCCTTCCTCCCTATTATACTATTTCTGTCCTTTTCATTGCGTTCCGAAATTATTTTTTAGTCATATCAAGAAAAATATAAGCGTGCAAAATAGCATACTTAACTTTTACGCTTTATGTCACACTAGATTTTTTGGACATATCACCTTTGGTATCAGTCGTGTTTCTTCTACATATACAATTTTACGATGTTAGTAGAATTGACCCAGAAACCATAAATTACTCTTAACTACAGCTATTGAATAATGCATGCCAGACCGACAATTGAAGCTTAACACATCATGATTTGTGTCAACGAGTACGATTGTGCGAGATGATTACGGTCGAATAGGCACACGTGTTCATTGTTTCACAGTGAGCCAGGGACGGTCGTTTACTCCTTAACTCTTCTGCCAAATGTTCTTGATGACTATTCGAATATTTTTCGAACATATTTTTCCCTATTAAATCAGCTAACCCGATTTTTACTGTCAAACATTGCTCTTATTAACCCATTACTTCCCACTGTCCTATTTTTAAGACACTATATTCAATTTTTTTTAACCTATTAAGAGTTTTATTTTTTATTGTTTTTGATGAAATTCGTATTTTTATACTATTTTTCTGATGAAATAATTGTTTTCCGCTGGGAAAAATCTTTAATATAATTTTTTTAAATTGCCTCAAGAAAAGCATTACGTTCCGATTCTATGTATCGTAAAAGAAAACAGTAACCAACTTCAAAGTACATAAAACTGATTCTTAGACTTCTACCAAATTTATATGTATATAATATAAAAATAAAAACAAAATATAATTTAGGAACTTTTCATTCAAAATCCATTCAAAAATTAGGAATAGAAATGACTATTAATGTTTAAAGATAATCTAGATATTTTTTATTCAAATTTAATGTACCAAATTTAGAAAATATGTTTTGGTCTTAAAGTATATTAGTATACCATGCATTCATACTTATACGTTATAAATAAAACATAAATAATCTTCTTCTTCTTGTTTTATTAATGGCCTCATATATATATATATATATATATATATCTGCTAATGTAACCCAATAAGAAATTATAATATTTTAATTCACGCGTAAACCCTCATGTTAAAAAAAATTATGATCATCTATAATTAGTTGTTCCAGGCGTTACTTTGCGGAAATCCATATTATTTAAAATTATTTTGCTTATAATTCCCGCTATATTAGGTCCATGAAGGAAAATAACCTCCATCAACATTCAATAACTTGTCTCGACGCATTTCGCCACTTCACGTGACTTCATCAGGATACGTGCGGTCGCTTCGGCTTCGCTTCGACGACTTCAGTAATAATAAAATAATTTTAAATAATTTCCTTTATGATCATCATCGCGTTTATTTTGATTATTTTGACGCAGCGTGTCATTTTGAAAGATTTTCAGCCATTTTTTTAAATAAAAAAATCAAGTAAATTTAAAAGAAAAATCATTTAAGATACTAGTACGTGTAATATTGAAAAATGTCTTTTTAATATCCCGAAAAAAAGTAATAATTTAACAGGGGCTAAGCGGTACATATTCATCGGATTATTTGTAATTTCGCTTCGTACGGAGCGATTTAATTTGAGTACGCTATCTCGCTCAGCAAACATGTTACGATTATACACGGGTGGCACTTAAGCAAATGCGCCATTTTGTGAATACATACACCGATACGTTTGCCAATTGTTTTTTGTTGATTAACAAATTCTTGCATGATGTCTCTATGTTGAGACCAATTATGTATTAATTTCATTTTTTTGACGTGACAACGTCTTATAATTCGATTGAGCCGGCTGCACGCACGAAAAAACATGACTCATGCGGCGTTACCTCGCCCTGAGGCGTTCCATGTAAGGCTTGAAGTGCAAGCGAGAGCGCGGAACGAGCGACAAAGAGGCACAATCGGCCTTCGCGTTCGGCAGCGTTCGACATCCGTCTCTCTCCTACTAAAATTGACCTAAATAAAAAAATAATAAAATAAAAAAAAATACCTAAAACTTACATAATTGTATTTATGCGTATAAATAAATCTAACTTGATCAATTTCATTGTGATTTCCAATTACCTCCTTCTCTATATACATACAAATCTATTAAACAAATGAAATTAAAATTTTCTTTTGAAAAATGCTACCATTCCATCAGTATTTTCTTAAGACGTTGTCACGTTCAACTATCGTCAGTAAACCGACTTTACAGACAACCGATTTTTTACAATTTCATTTGCTTCTATCTAATATATATAATAACGTAAATGTAACACTGATATTCCGTAGTTTCATTTGACATTATTTAGTATTTAAAGTTGACATAGTAATTTTTTTTTGTATGCCATATACAATGTGTAAAATATGTGATACCTACTATTAACATTACTTTAAAACCTTTAAGATATTTATGGCAAATAAATGAATTTTAAAGTATGTAGTAGTCTTAGATTTGTTTTAAATTTTACCTTTCGATATATTTGCAGCCATCATTGGTTTAAACGCGAACACAGGAGCTGTAAGGTTTTCGAAAAATATTCATAGAAATTGTCTAAAGTGTTTTTAAAATAACATATTTCTTAATTATATTAAGTACTATCGATCCGTACGACGAGAATAGAATAGGTGACGTTTCAGTTTCCAAAATCTAAACGATTTTTTTGTCCCAAAAGTTCCTAGACGATGTTTATTCCCATTGATTATGCAAACTTATATCAGAAGTATGTACATGTCGTTGTGTATAAGCGCTTCCACAAAATTTATTATATTTCCACGTATATAGCCCGCAATGTACACATTAAATAAAACCAATCGTTCAAAGCGGCTATAAAACAAATTTAGAAAGTAATTGACTAAATACATTAGTATTTATATTTAATAAATAATAAAAACGGGGTGTGACTTCAACCCAGCATTTTTTTTAATAAAGGGAAAAAGACCCTTTACCTTGTTAAAAAAGAATACTGAATTTCAAAAAGCATTCGCAACATTGGGAAGCGCTGATTTAACACCGGATATGTTACAAGATCTGTTTAACATTCTTCAACAATTTATTTGTTTAATGTACAATACGAAGAAATGTAAAGATGTGGATGATAGTCGGTTTCAACTCTTTGTTAATAGTTACAAAGCGTCTGACATAAATGAGAACTTTAATAAAAAAGTTAGAAGCTTTGACGCTAGTTCAATACCCCCATCTAAAGCTGAACTTTATCAACAATTTTTAAGAGCTTACTACATTTCTAGCATCTGGAAAAATGCATCCGAAAAAAACCCTTCTGTGCTAAACCCACTGGAATGCTGTTGGGAACAACGAGACACCTCATACGTGTTTAAATGGTTTGAGGGAGATCAACTTCCATGTTTCGTTCGTGATTTTATTCAAAATGTACCAGGTAATTGTATTATGAAAAATTCTCCTTAGAATTTTCTCGATCCAATTAAAAATTTTATACTTAATTTTTGCAGATAATTCTGAAGATGGTAACCAAATGATGAAGAAGACGATGAGCAAGATGATGAAAGTAGTGATAATTCTGAAGATGAAGCTGACGAATAATAATAACTAATGTAAATGTCAAGAAAAGTTAATCAATAAAATCTTTAATCATATTTTGTTATAATAATGATCATTATTATTATTTCATAAACAACCCATCTTCCCCATCCATAATAATAAAATAGTAAATATCATTTATTCTTATTTTTTTCATAATATATCCGTTTGCATGCAAAAATTATCGAAGTTGAAGTAATTAGAGTAAGTACATGTACTCACACTGTGAGGGATATTTTGTTGTCTGCCGGAATGTTATAACCGGCGAAAATGTCTGCCATTTAAAAAATAAGCTTGTAATATAAGTACAAATAACATGTATAAAAATCACCTATATCTACACCGCTGTAATATAAGTTCTGTAATTTTCGTGGGAGTGCACTGCACCAGCGCTCTTTAGGACGAGCCGCCTCTGCTTAAAAGGCTTGTCATATATTACTATCTTAACTATGTACGTATATGAATTGGTATCTAAAATACAGTTATTTCTCATCGTACAAGAATTCCAACAAACAACGTGTATTCAAGAACAAGAGCTCTTTATACGAAATCTGCAGACCATTAATAAAATCATTTACTGAATAATTACTGTTTATTAATGATAATTCTCACAAGTATACATTTCTTGTATAAGTTTATGACAATGAGGGCGAACGTGACTCGCTTTCGTGAATTCTGGTATCATAATTAATATTGTTGCCTTATTTTCACATATATCTATTAAGATTTATTTATTTTTTTATATAGCCATGTTTTAGGTATAGATAAGTATTACGGATTAAAATATTAATTATTTTCGTTATTATATTTAAATTTAATCATAATCATTAAATTACCCATTATTATTATCATTATTGGTTTTGTGTTTGAATAAAAAATGTTACTTAAAATTTGTGTTTTTTTAAAAATAATCGAGGCTGTTTTGTGATCCTGAATAACTCTGCTATTGATCATAATTCAAAACAAAACCAATTTATGTGTAGATTTTTCAGAAATACTTGATCTTTTCCAAGATGTACAAAGTTTTTTTTGTATTGATACAATATATTAGGAATGCATATAATAGGTGCATTTTATTAAGATTTTCCTAATAATAATTTCCTAGTAATATTTCGTCGGATTCCTTCGATAAAAATCATTTGTTTTATAAACGACTGTTAACCTACAATAGATCGAACATACGTCACTTTATGAATGAAAATAGAATTTCAATCAAACCTTTTGTACAGTTAACACATTATGGCAATGCATGATGGTAATGAATCAATTAAGCTGTAAACATCGCATGTGTGCCTTTTATGGTATAACAGCTGTCTGCATACTCAATCACATTATGGTCTATAAAGATAGAGGTTCACGCCTTTCAAATCTGACGTAGACAGAGCTGAACAGCATAAATCTAAAGTAGATACCATGATTTGCAAAATAGTATGAAAGTAGGTAGCAGTTATATGTGATTGTAATCCGATTTTTGGTATTTTTTTTTAAATATAAAGGAGAATAAATGCTGTGCAGAGGCATTTGTCATTATTATCTATATTATTATTACCTAGTGTTATATAACTGTATACATTGTAAAAGTAAAAGTAGGAAAATTAGTTTCTTTGAGAATTTCTAATCACATATAAAGTTTCATTTAATTTAGCTAGGGTACTAATTAATTGAAACTTCACTAATTAAAAGTAATCAATGTAGTAATGTTTAATATTTGACTTTTTAAATTAAATTTATGTAATGTTACACTTTATTAGTTTTAAATATTGTTTATGTTCTCGTTCTTTACTTTTGTTACGACATAATTTCGTTTGTCGCAGTTTAAATTACACATTGGTATTACCTTTGGAATATATTTTTTTTTCCTCTTCCTCTTATCTATTTGGATCTTGTTTTTTATTTTTACTTTTATTATTGTGTAACATCTAAACTATGTGCTTTTGTAATTCTATAAGAAATGTAGTATCTAGGTATACCTTTATCATCTTGAGCATACCGCTTTATCCTATAATTAAAATTTCATTTAGTTTGTATAATAGTACTCCTTTTTATAATATATAGTCATAATGTAATTTTGTAGGTAGGCTTTTTAAATAAATAATTATTAATTTTGTAATTAATATTTGATTAACAAAAAAACACATTTCGCCGGATGTTAATCTAAAATGCAGTCCTTGAGCGGAGATAGTCTCATTCACTATGCCAAGTTTAAGGGAAGAATGTGCTCCATGCAGCTTGTTTGATAATCAAATAATTTTCGCAAATAATCTCAAACATCACTATAAATAATATTTGTTTTTTTTTTTTGAAATTATATTTGATATACGGCTTACTGTCAACTTACTAGTGTTTTAAATTTTAATCAGTTCTTTCGAACGCTTTACAGCTATCGTACTAGCGACAAGACTAGCCATGAAACTAATTAAATAATGTTCGCGAATAAACTAAAACAACATTATAAAAAAAATCTTTGTAGGTATTTACTGTTGCGATTTAGTATTATAACACTGTAGAGTGTATTAAAAGATTTTTATTATAATTTAATTTTAATAAACACATTTGCTATTTATTAATTTACAAAAAAAAAATGTATTTCTTTTATTTATTTTAACATTAAAAGAACAATAAAGGATGATTATTTTTACTGCTAACTATTTTTATTTAAAACAATACCCTACGTTGAAATAAATGTTTTATTCAGATATTATTTATACTGTAAAATGTAATCTAGGTTAATGTGCCTTACACTTATCCATACTTAAATTAAAACGATTCTATTTAGACATAAAATTTAACAGGGACATGTACTAACAGCAAATGCAATTATTAATGTATTTAGAATTTATTTTGTACCTATATATCCTATAGAGTAAAGCATAAACTTAGTTAAGGACATGATAAGATCGATAATTGAAAACCTAAGTAGCTGCACTTACCTCTAAAAGCTGGCAAAGTAGATTGCATTGTAATAAATAAAGGGATCGTGGCGGCAATGGATGTTATATCGAGTCTGGTTTCAATTGCATTTTATCAGAGATAAAACGTACAAGTATTTAAATAATAATAAATACATAGATAATGTTTTGACTTAAAACTATGATACCCTATCTATACCATGATGTACTATGGTAACACACTACGATATTGTAAAACAAATGACTAAATAAAACAATATTCTCTAATATAAGTTATATTCGTAGGTCATAATTTATTATGCTATATAAAGTACCTAAGCCCTATCATTTTATATGAAAACGTGACATTAATATAGAACCTTTTTATATATATAGAAACTTTCATGTAGAGATATTTTTATAAATACCAAAATTTTAGGATATATATATATATATATATATATATATATATATATATATCATTTTTAAAAGGTAATCGTGCCCCTTTTGTTTATTATATTATGACGTTTCAAAAGCGAAGGAGCACCGTGTCCACAAATATTTTAAATTAGGTAAATCTTGTTCGAAACCAATAACTTTACCATTAAAACCCCCATTCAATTAAATGTCTCATTTCACTGCTCTAATAAAACTAAATTTGGATTCATTGTGTGCACTAAGATTGGATGTTATTATGAAACTATCACTCAAGAAGTCAAGAATACATTAGTTTTAAAACACTTTTTATTGGTCGTTATTTTGCTTTCATTTCCATTTCAATGGTTTGCTTCTTGTTACAAAATCATAAGTGGCTATATTATGTGTCTAAGTATAGGCGCTATTGTTCAGTTGAGTTTAATTTTATTATAAATCATTATAATAAAACAATTAGGTAATATTTATTTATTTATTAAGAAAATAACTTTAAAATAGTCATGTGGCTTGTTAGACTAGTTAGTTGCAGTGTTTAAAAAAATGTCAATTCTAACTTAATAAAAAAAAATACAAAGAAAAATAATTGAGGAAGGATTGTATCACTAGACTTCACTTATTGCTATTAATTTATTATTAAATTATTTGCTGAAACGATTAAATAAATTATACGACGGATGCAGTTTTAGAAACGTCGGAAAAATAAACGCGATAGTACGTCATATCAAGTCCAATTACATAATTTTAAAACAACATACAAAAGTGCAATTTCACACTATCGCATGCTTTCAACCATCTCATGTAATATAGCTAAAAGCAATAAGAATTTATTTATTCACAACTTCTTTTGAACCTTGAACAAATCCGTTCTTTCTCATGTATACAAGCACGCTTACAATACACATAGTGTACCATGCTACATTGGATATTCGAATCATTGGTATTGAGTTTATACAGGACGCTCTACGCTTCTTACATAAATGTAAAATTGTTAGATAATTTATTTACCATTGAAACAATTGGCGTTTTTCATAATATAATATGCTAGTAGGTATTGCAAAACTGTGACAGCGGAAATACACATACAAATGTGGTGGACGACTTACTTTCGTCGACAGTACTTTTTATATTATTCCCATTGAACCTTAAAACTGTCTAAATTTGATAAGCATATACTTATTATATTATTTAAAAATATGAAATAATAGGTAAACCATAAAAGCAATATAAAATTATAAATGTAGTTAAATGATTAAACAAAAACATTTTAATTACATTAATTGTTAATAGTTTTACTGAGATTCGAGGAAATTTTGTATTTATTTTCTCGTGTGTGTTTTGAGCAAAACAAAGACAGGTACAAGGATTTTATTATTTTCACCTCGAGTATTCGACAACGAATTTAAAACTGAAATACATTATTCATGTTTGAAAACGTGTCCTTTCATGCGACTAATCCCTTACTTGGAAACTTAAATATTCTCTATTTCATAATTTTAACTAGTTTCGTTGAAGGATCGAAATACAAAGGTACAGCTAGTAGAATTAGCACCGATAACAACAAATTTCTTCAAATCAAAGTTTGCACACAAAATTAGCTAAAGATGAACCCTTTTAAAACAATTGCATAAAACAATATTAGCGAACATTCACTTATCCCGATTGTCAGTTGTTTATTGATTACGTCTAATGTTTGTTCAAATGACTAGAATATGAAATTATATATACATATGAAAGAAATATTTTTTTTTTCTTTTTATTGTTAGCCCAGCATATGACCACACTCCGCCTGATGTTAAACTAGAGTGCGGTCCATGAGCATAAACAACTGTTACCACAGACAGATGTCCGCGTGCAACAGTCGACTCCACTATGCCGGCTTGAGGAGACGAATGTGCTCTGTCCAAATTAACAAATGAAAAACATACCGATTTGATAAATTGTATTAAAAATATGATACTAAAATAATAATAATAGATAATTATATTTTAAATTCTCCATCCACTTATTGTCATTAAATACATTCATTTTATCGTGACATGCTCGAATATATAATTACTTTTTTAGGAATTACTTTTCAGCTTCAGTTGTAAAAGCTTTTGTGAGATCCTCTTTAATAAATTAAAATTACGTATAGAACAGATTTTCATTTTGCTGTCGGATGTGCTGAATAATTTCAACATAAATCTACTTAGTAGCAATTCTAAAACAATTCTCAATTACTTGCAATAAGTTATCTGAAGAACAGCATACGAAAATACAAATGACAAATGACAATCACAACTAACTGATTAGGGACTGATGATGTTCGTGCCTTGCAAGCTTCGTAAGAAATTAATAGACAATCTATTGTAGATGAAGATCGGGCAAAAGAAAAAGTAATTTTATTTATTAGTTTTTGTACTATCGGTATAATGTAGGTATTGCTAAATACAGAGAAGTCATATATATACAAATACGTTTATATATATATATATATATATATATATATATATATATATATATATATATATATATATATCTCTTGCATTTCATGCTTTATTTAATTATTATGAAAATTACGTTTTTTTTTAATAAAAGATAGCCTTCATTTTCTTCATTATTTAAGTTTATTTTAAATGTTAAGCGTTGTTCTTGAATTTTATTTTTTTTAAAGTACATTTTCCTCGAGCTTAATTTTCCTCCTAAATTTGTAACGTTTCAATGTAGCTGTTAAAAAGCTTATAATTATGATAAAAAAACAACATTGATTTGAAGATAAAAAAAATATCGCTATTGAAATGAATTTTTGTTATTAAGTCGTTTAGAAGTAATTTTTTTAATGCTGAACGGGTTGTTTGTATAAAAGGTTTTAGGGTTATTTTCATGTTTATATTTTTACTAAGAAATATAAAGGTTCCTTAGTTTATTATAAATAAGTATTAAAACCATTACCACAATATATATTTTTATTGCAATATTTAGTTTAGTTTTAAATTATTTTTATTATTATTACACTCGTCTACTAACACTGTAACGAATACGACTGTTAATATTCGTATTTGACAGGTAGCATTTGTTATTTCAGTTTCATTATTAAATCGTAACAAATAATAAATCAATAATTTATCTATGTATGTTAAAACACTTTTAAATAAATAGTAAGTGCTTCATGTTACATGATTTATAACAAAAAGGTTTACGGAACCCTAAAACTTTGAATTCGGAAAATATTTCTCATAAAAAACCTCAGCTATAAAATCTGACTTTAGTATACTCCTTCAGTTAAAAATAGACATGAACATTATAATTGGATCATCTGGGACTTTTGAAGTTATTTTTAATATTAAAATGTTGGTATTGTGACCAGTCTATCATGAGTAAACTCGTGAGCTAATTTGTCCTAACAAGCCCAAAAAAGTGCATTATCAAACAGACCGATTTCTCAGAAAAAGACAGACGAATAGTATGTATTAGCATATAGAAAACCGCATGCGGGACACGGGAAATACGTAAAACGTATGTCTTATAGTGTACTTTCATGGGACTGCTTGTACAAATAGTAGACAAGGAATGCAGTTACTAGCCAGCCTATGTATGTGAAATAACGCCAAAATAATTGACTAATAAAAATTAGCTATTATTGACGTGCATGAGAACATAGTATGTAGAGATACTCTGGCTTTCAGTCTCTACTTACTCCTGTATCTACATAATAAATAAAATGTAGGTATATAAAAAAATCTATATTTATTTTTTCTATTGTAGTCTAGGGTCGTGTTATTCGGAAAGGTATTAAAGCACACAATGCTAACAAATTTGGTTCACTGATTTAAGTAGGCGCCTCTAAAGCATTATTATAACATATGGGTATGAAACAAAATTAGAAATATATTTTTTACACGCGTCGACTTTCAAATACTTATAAGAAATGAAACCATATCAAAATTCGAGATGCGAGGTTATTTGCGAACACGAACATTGGTTTAAAACAATATAGCTAGGTATCTATATAAATGCAATAGTAAGTCATATAAAGTTTTTTGAGCATACATTTCTTATACTTGAGTACTTTATCCAATGAAATACAATTATGTCAATACATTAATTTATGTGTAATTTTTCTAATAAATTATACCCGTCTGTCACAATGGCGCCTTGATCAATTGCTACGATTCAGTCGATCCTCTGTGATTAGGAACATTATCGTAATTATGTACATACCTACTTATATATGTTTAGTATATCTATATAAATATTGTAAATACACGCTGATTAATAAAATATCCGTCTTAATTTTTTTTAGTGATTAAGTGATTAGATCCCAATTATCAAACAAAAATAACAAAAAAGCGCACTAATAAAGTGCAAAAAATATTAAAAATTAATTGAATTATGTACGCGTATAACCTGTCTTAGACTAAAGTACATATCTATATATACATATATGTATATATATTTGTTTTATATATCTATACGTACATGATTAGTAAATATTAAAATATAAAATAGCTTGAAAATATTATAAGTTATATTGTTCATTTACAACATATTTTAACGTTCCAAAGGTTTAATTGGTAGAGAATGCCTTAGGCTTTAAGTTCGCCTTTGTGCATTAATTTTTTTAATAAAAATTTAATTTGAAGTATAAGCGAATTGTTTATAATTAATGCATGAGTTAAGGTTCCTTAATTATTTAATTAATTTTAAATACAAATAGATTAAGGGTGAAAGCAGTCGGTAATTACATGTCACGAAAACATTCCCTTTGTGAATAATCCTTAAATTAGAAATTACGTCACCTCCAATATGAGGATTGAAATGAATTAATAAAACACTTGGAAATCTAAGCATTTCAAATAAACACTAAGAATGTATAAAGAGTGGTAGCCCAGTATGCTATCCAGGGGTAGTAGCATCACTTTCAAGCGTAACACGTCGAATGATCTGGTCGAGTTGTGGGATCAGCTTGGATAATGAGATGAGTGTGCTCTGACAATTAGGACTACTGGAGACGACCGTAATCTAGCTAGTGTGGTCAAATGCCAGGCGTAAAAAAAGAATGACACAATTGAAGTTAATATTTGTTATTAGTCGATTTTTGAATTTAGAAATTAATATATGTTATAACAAACATAAGCCAACTGATCAAAGGGTCTATTCATAAACACGTGTAATTGATAAAAAAAATACCGCACTGTTTAATTCAACTGATAATTTTTACTAAACTAACTAGTACAACTCTTTTATTTAAATGTACTTTTGTCATACTAAAATTGGATCAATCGACCTACTTATTACGTGCTTTGTCATTAACATGATGTTAAAGTACTCATTGATATATCTACCTACATGAGGGACAAGAGCACATGTCACAGCCCTACTTGTCTCTACACCAAATTTACACCCATATCAATAATATATCTATCTCTTTCCAGCTTTAGTATTTATCAATAAACTGATTCTATTCTTTCTTGTTATCCTTGCAGGCCTTTGGAAGTGTCCTGTACAGCTCTGCTGAACTCCAAAATATCTATTGACCTATTACGATAGGTCAATACAATTAGAAAAATACTCTCAATCATAATTACTGTAAATATTAATAACGTCATATTAAAAAGAGACGCGGTCGTCTTTGTCTTTTAAACTATTTAAAATTTACTAGTCTATATAAGTAGAATCGATGTTAGATATCTGATCGAGTTAGAATTGCTACTCTCACAATACGATTCGGGAGAGAAATCATTAGTTCGTTACACAGTAATGCTGGTTTTGATTTCCCAAAAAAGGAAATGTTTGTTTTGGATCAGGGTAACATAAATTTGTTGCCGTTATGATTATACTTACAGTTAAGATAAAAATATGATGCATGAAAAGTGCGCATACATAAATGGTTTATTATTAAATAATATATTATGAAAGTTTCTTTAATAACACTAATATATGAGTGGAAGGTTGCTCGCTTGCACAGAATCAAGATCTGCCTTTTGATCTCACTGATTCTCGCTTTGCTACGATCATTTTAACCGTCAACGCAGCCGGGAGCACCCGTGTCCGCTTCATTCGCCCGTACTTCGATCGCGAGACCCAATACGAGAAAGTCAGATAATAAAATATAAAACAATACAATAATAACAAAATTTTGATCGAATAGTGTTCGAATTATTTTAATTTTTTGGTGATAGTTTTTTTAATGTGTGTAAATGTTAAATTTAAAATTATTTGAATAAACTAAAAATGCCGATATACAAAGATCCTTCACTTCGAACCTGCTGTCGCCAAACGATGAAGTCAAGGCGATACAAGAAATTATTCTAGCCGTAAGTATATGTTATCTGGCGCAATTACATTTAAAAAAATAGATAATAGTTTGTTTCATTATCGGGATTACGTGGAAAAATATATCCGAGTGTGTATTTTATTAAATGTATGTGAAAATTAATTTTAATAAAATGAAATTTCTAATAAACATGTGAAATAAATTGATTAATATTGAATGTACATTCTAAGCAATTTAATGTTCATTGTAATAAGATTTTTCCTGTGCAATAAGATTTCCCTAGAGCAATTAAAATGTGAGGAAATCAATTCCTTCATTAGATTATTTACTTCCTCTTCTTTTATCAATCGTACTATCCGTTCTCGTCTCCAATTGAAAATAGTTCTCAAGAGTGAACGGTAAAAAAAATACTTAAGCAAATTAGATAGAGTTTATTTCAAAAGGAGTTTTAGGGGATCGCCTAACAGGCTCATATATTTAAAAAAAATATTAGTAATTTAAAAAATGTGACCAAAAATATGACCATACTTTATTTAATGTTAATTCATAAATTTCCATGTTTGATGAAAAAAAAAAATCATTTAATGAATCAAATATAACATGTACGAAAGTCCTATAAATAATTTAAAATATCTATTTATAACAAGTAGTAAATAATTCCTAACAAACAAAGTAGCATTGCAATGGCCAGAATTAATTGTCAAGCTTTTGTTCCATTAGCCTTTATTGTTCCTTTTTTAATTTTGCATTCCTTCCGTGTTTCTGGTTATGATATATTTTTTATTAAAAACATCTAGATTAAATATAAAATCTCTTTCCTTAGTAAACGCAGACAATTATTTATATTAAATAACAAGTGAAAAATGTTACACACTTCGGTGTAATCTAATCTAATTTAGGACTTTTACAGTGATAAAGTTGTGATTCCATCTGAATCATCTTCTTTTAACCGCGCGGGATTTTTTTATTTCCTATAAACTTAAGATTCTTAAAATGTATATATAACTTTTTATTATAGGAAAAATATATCTATGTAACAATTTGCAGACGTTTTCAGTTGGGGATACAGATCAGAATATCTTGATTTTTTTTTAAATTACGTCGTTAAAAAGAGATAAAATATGTATAGTTCAATTTACAAAAATCAATTACCTACTTACATTACCGTTATATATAAATTAAATAAAAAAAGCAATACATTTATTTTTAAAACGAAAGAACGTGCAATTGGTAAAAGATTATCTTTTAGATGAAAATATTAATTATGTAATCAAGTGAAGCGGAAAAAAAGCGATTTATAAATGAAACAATATAAATTACATGTTGTTCATGCATCGTATTTGTCGATAGTATGAAGTTGAAAAAATTATTTCTATTATTATTGATGATATTATTATTTGACATACTTATTCTTATAAATAAATAGTGTATGTGTGTGTGTGATTTTGTATATGAGCTCGGCTGTAACACGTAATAAATAAATGGTTGGAACTAGTATAAAATATAACATATTAACTCTCTCAAACCTTCTACAGTCTCGTTTTAGCATTTGTCAAGTTGCTCTATTTTTTACTGAACGTAGACGAAGCACGTGTTAAGTAAATATCCTAATTAAAATTAACAATTCCTAATTTGAATATTTTAAATCTCTGAATGCGTTTTTTGTTTTGTTAGGGCACTTTCATACACAATAAAGCTTTGTCGGTTACGCATTACACGCGTATTATGTGGCTTGACTCTGAAACCTACAAAACAAACATCAATATGAAGAAAGTAATATGCAATAATACAGAATATGTGTGAAAACCAATATAAAAGGGATTAGCAGTGTCAATGAAAAATGAATTATAAACCGTCCGGTTTCATTTCCTCTACACGCCGCATCTCTCATCCTGTTGTAGACGGGTGTTGAATAATAATAATAAAAAATACATAACCGTTACTTAATGGGGTGGGTAGATGCATGGAAATTACTTTTATAAACAATAGTGATATAAGAATATTTTTGAAGAATATCTGTACTACCTATATATTAATGGAATTTATTTATATAAAAGTAATTATTTTAAAAGATTTAACATGACTTACTATAGAATTTATTATGCGATGTCAGCGATGGTTGTAAAACACACACACCACACACACACACACACACACACACACACACACACACACACACACACACACACACACACACACACACACACACACACACACACACACACACACACACACACACACACACACACACACACACACACACACACACACACACACACACACACACACACACACACACACACACACACACACACACACACACACACACACACACACACACACACACACACACACACACACACACACACACACACACACACACACACACACACACACACACACACACACACACACACACACACACACACACACACACACACACACACACACTTTAATGAAATTGATATTCGGAATTTAAAATCGATTAATATGTAATTCAAGGATTACACGGCACCTCACTATGCGCGAGGGTAACACTAGACAGTGTCAATATGCTTCTAACACACTCTTATTATGTGTTAAATAATAATTAAATTGATTGTACGCGAATGAATGAATGAAACGCAAAAATGAATGAACTATACTTTTAACAGACAGCTCGTCCACTATCCATTATTGTCTACTATATCAAGATAGTTTAATATCAGAATTTGGAACACTGAAAATAAATACATATAGAATTAAATAAGATAAACTTAAAAGAGGTCGTATCGGGTCATGGTCAACAAATGTATTACATATGATAAAATTATATTAATGACAATTGGCACACTTATCTTCACATTTTTATTTAGGTTACATCAGAGGAAATGCAATTTTCGACGTTACTCATAACTCAATATTTTATACTTAACATTAAATATTTGTGACAAAGCTTATTTCTAGTTCTATCTGTTTTAATATCTAGAGAACTGTTGTACTAAATTTTGAAGTAAAACAACTATTAGAGTCTACACGTCTTTTGACAATTTTCGCTCCAATACTAAGTTACAAAAAGTATAATAACTAAAACAAACTGCGAATTATTATAGAAGCGCTTTATTCGTTCAATAAAAATATAAGTCTAAATTATAAAAGAAAGACTGTGAATATAATGTTTCCATTTGAAGCTAATAATAATATTTTTTGACGATGTGAATAAGAAAATCACAATAAGGACAAAAATAATTAACATAGGTTAAAAATTACGTTTTACTCCTGAAAAAATATCAATCAAAAAGAAAAATAGCATAAAAGTTGAATTTTTAAGTATTAAGAAAATTAAATGTAAAATTATTTAAAATTCCTATGTAATTACTTTCTTTAAAAAGTGAATAACAAATAAAAAAGGTGGACTTTGATAGACGTAAGGCTATCAATAAAATTATCCGCAACCCTTAAGTGAAAGGGCATCAAAAACTACTTTGCAATAAATAAAAATTACGTATTAAGAGGTCACCAATGGACGTATTTTAGCTTTGAACTTGAACTTTAACATTTACAAGTTTGAAACTTATGTATTCGTCTTACCTAATCGAATACTCATATCTCGTACTTGCTAAATGCGACACTTCAAATAAATTTGTGAAGACTTTGACATATGTCTAAATGTAGAGTTAAGTGTAGAAAATATGCACGCAGTTTATGCAAGATATCCTTTAACGAATCATTATATTATAAATCTGCATTATACAAATGCACTCAGCTGTTCTTCTGTTTGTGACTCTGAATGTAAATGATTATATACTGTCGACTATATAGTTCGTTTATTTAGTTAATAGTACATGTAGTAATTCTGTGAAGGTTTACAAAAAAAAATAGCTAGAACTTTAAAAAGAGTTTCGTACTTGTAATACGGGAAAAGTGTATTATAATTAAACATGTAACGTATTTGTATAGTATAGTATCATGGTATTTAATTTTAAACTTGATCTATTTGTTAGGGTTGTCATATGTATTGAATCGGTAAATATATTGAAAAGTGTAACGTTGTCTTGTCGCATTAGATCGCTTACGTAAGACAAAACATTGTAAACAATACTTGTAAGTAGGTAACGTACATTTGTAGCTTCTTTAGGGATTTATGAGATCTATTGACAATGTGCTAGGTCGGAAGACATACTTTATTTTATGAGTAATATGATTTTTACAAACTTTTTACATTTCACACAAAATTGTTTTCTTTTCATATTTCATCCAAAATTATTGTTAAGACAACTATATTAAAAGTAAACGAAATAAACAAAAGTAGAAAAGTAAATATGCTCACGGAGATAATGTCAATTTTAAACAATAAATTATGTTAAAAAAGTAATTAAAACTTTTTCAAAGCTCTTATAAAATAAATTTTGTAAAATTGTTCTCTTATCGGTTCGTCTAACAACTTTTTCCAGATTACTTTTTCTCTACACTTTATGTGAAACTTTTCATATATCTAAGAATGTAATTTAGTTGAAATTTTTACAATAAAGGTTTAAACTGACATAATTTTCAAATAACGATCTTCCCAGCATCGTTTATCTGCATCCTACCTACAATCTTGGTTTCTCGAAGCGCAGTGTGACTGTTATTAGCAGGTCCCTCTCCATGGCAGTAATCACTTATTTTTATAGGCCGCACTGTTAATATAAAAAAAAATGTATGAATCGATAAATCTTCTGGTAATCATATTACACGTTAGATGAATATCTTACTGATAAAAAAGCTTGGACATAATCAATGTCATTTTATGTTTACCCTTAGGTATATAATAGGATGACAATGCCCCTATATAGCAGCTATTCTTCTACGTCATAGTAGATTTATTATATATTATTATGACTATATAGCAGCTTATTGATAATTATTAAATTAATAAATTTATTTCATTTATATTTGTATTGACCAGTAAAAGCGCTCTATTGGAGCCCAATTACTAAAAGTAAATAAAAAAATAAATAAAAATAAATAAATAAATCATTCTTAATCCACAAATAATACAGGTACTTGATATATTTATTACATAAAAACTTGGTTATTATATTCGCAAATATCAAGTTCATAGTTTTTCGCATAAAACCCTTTTCGGAAATGCTCAGACAACTCACCTTTCCCTGACACATCTATCGAGCAAAAAGATTTAGGTGAATTGCAATAAATCACGAAAAGTGCGGATTTTCTTAAGAAATCGCAATAGTTGTGATGACAAGAAATAAATCGTGAGAAACAATACTTTGTTGTGTAATTCTGGCTTTGCTCTTTTACAAGTATATCCGTCTATTTATCGTATTTATTTTTTTTAACATACATTCGTTACCACTTTCATCACCTGACACATCTTGTATGTCACGATATAGCGACAGTTTTTGTTCTATTTGGGAACTATTGAGACTGCGACACATTTTTATATTATAAAAAAAAACAAATCACGACTGCCCACTAAACGAAACCAACGTCTACTAAGTGTAATGTAAACAAGCCAAACAATAACAACTTTACTCAAAATTCAAATAAATAA